>LPNX010653004.1:205961-317359 GCA_001517045.1 Pseudotsuga menziesii
TCTTCTCATTTGAATTCATGTAGGTTGATGATCCTATGCTTCATAGAATTAAACAACCTTTACCTTTCCTTAAGTTTTTCCAATCCATCATGGCTTGTTGTATGTAGCCTAATTCATAAAATTGTTTTTTTTAATGCAATAGTAAATTTATTCTAGGAAGAAATAATTTTACCTTTTGTAAGGAGTTCTTCCTGTGTCTTATTCTCCCACCAGATGAGTGTGGTGCCTCTAAGAAATAAAGTAGCCAACTAGATCTTTGATTTATCATCTGGAAGCTTATGAATCTTGCAATACACCTCAATTTTCTTGATCCAAACATCTAGATTTACTGTGTTAAGTTCACCATTACATGTAGGCAAATCAAACTTAATATCAAGTTTCAAATAAGGTAAATTAGACCTATCCTTCTTAGGTTGCTTCTTTAGATTTGAAGAAGCAATACTGGAGCTTTTAGAAGAAGAAGAAGAATGCTCTAAAGGGTCTCCTCCTTTTCCCAAAACATTATTCTCTTCTTTCTCCTTCTTCATTTTCCTCTTTTCCAATCTCTCTTGATAATATACAAACCATTTTTCTACTCGGTCCTGCATCTGATAGAAAGCTTTGTGGAATTCCTTCTCATCTTCTTCTTGGTATTCTTCTTATGCCATTTTATTTATTCAAGGTGCACGTCCAATCTCTAGATTAAATTCCTCAAGCGCCCCTTCACCATGCTTTAGCTTAAGCCTTGTTAACATTCACAAACTCACAATGCAATGGTTAATATGCTTTGATACCAAAATTTATCCGAAAATGACATGATCTTTATAACAATTAACTTGCATTTGGAAACTTGAATGATTAAACTCATTAAAAGGATTTAAATGGAAAAAATAAACAGCAAAATTGAAGCACATAAAACACATAGTACAAATGAGGACTGATCTTATTAGTCTTAAAAAATGCTTGAACATGTACAAATTCCTTCTTCACAACTATTACAAAGAGACTATGGCTTCAACAAAGAAGTCCTCTCACTCTCCAAAATCTCCCAAGAGTGGCTAAAAATCCTCTTACACAATGAGAAAATATAACAAAGCCTTGAAAGACACTTTGGCATCATATCACCAAAAGCTTCAATACATTTTCAATGCCTTTCTATGGCCAAATACTATGGTTTATATAGCCCAAAAAAACATAACGTATCACCAAATTGAGTGGCATTTACAAATATTTGATCCCAAAGTTGATGAGATACAAAATCCTTTAAAAATGGATAAAATATGGCAAATCTCCACAAAAATTATACATTTTTTTTTAAACAAATAACAAATTTGAAAAGTATGTATATATGGTTTAAAAAACCATATAAAAATTGAATTTGTTTTGAAAAAGGGGGAAAATGTGGAGCATGCCCATTTTGGGGTTATTTCCACTAAATTCTAACTTAAAACCATAATAATATGCTTCCCTTAAGAAAAGGCTCGCTTGGCACATTGGTTACGAGGTCACAGGCTCAAACCTGCAGACCTCTACCCCTATCACGGTTTTTGTTGAGATGTTGTATTAAGTTATGGTGGCAGTTTCATTGATTTTTATTGGCATGTTGTATTAAGTTATGGTGGTGGTTTCGTTGATATTTGTTGTGTAGTGGAAATACATGGCATATTATATATGGTGTGTTTGTTGTATACTTTGGAAAGTTATGGAGGGTTAACCATTTTTCAATTCAAACAACCATTCAAACATAAATAATAGTTCTAACCTATAAGGTTAAGAACCAATTAGCAACCTAGATGGTTACACAGGCAGAGTGGATACACTAGTGGTTAGAGAGGTCAGGGTTTTGGTCCTCCCTGACCCTAAAATCTTTTGGTAAACAAACCCATAGAGGCACCAATCAGGATGCCATGTCCCAAGCCTTACTTGGTCTACATCAGCAATCTACTAATTGTACCTGCCACATGAAATTTCCACGTAGCGTGCTGTGCTGGTTCCATGTCAGTTCCATACAAGCCACTTATTACCTTTACATTGTGGCACATGGAACCTTTTTTTCATTTTTTGCCAAATTTACTTGTTTTGGTGAAAGTTCAGAACTGAATAACTTTCACATCCGAAGTCTATTTTGCATGAAACAAACATTGATAGAAATATCTCGCCAAGCTCTACATAGCTACAAGCTTCTGTTCGCATTTTGAAGACTTTAATTTTGATTGATCTCTGAGATCCTCTTGGATCACTTGTGGCTTCCAAAGCTCTTCTAAGATACTTTGCAACTAGGATGCACATTTTAGGGATAAATGACATCCTTATTTTCTTTCCCTCAATGATGGGAGAAATCCTTTTTTTTAAGCAATTGTAACTAAAAAAGATGGTTTAGAAAGATCAACTTTGGGTGGATTCAACCATTGTTGTCAAAACTCAACTTTTTGGAGTCTTTAATTCCTTTGCAATAATTACTTGGCATGTATAATTAGTAAAGTGATTCTTCCAACCTTAGTTTGATGAAATTTTTCTTGAGCTAACATAACATTATTTGACAAATATTTATGTTTTGTGGAGCCTTTTTATGGGAGGAAATCTATGGAGTTTGTATTTACTAATTTTTTTCTTGGATTTAAGGAAATAATTGTAGAGTTGTGGTTACCTAAAATTTTCAAACTACCTAGAGATTGTTTTTACTTTTGATCTCACAAGCAATTTGATAAAATCTCAAAATTTATTTGTGAAAATTATTGTGTCCCAAAGTTCTATCTTTTATCGTATAAAATAATTTTTTTAGAAGTCTTATGAAGTGATTGGTTTACACAAAGAGTCATTGTGTTGTAACCCTCAAGTGAACCTTAAGTCCTTGGAATTAATACCCTTAAATTTTTTGTTAAGACTTATTGATTAAGTTTGACTATCTTGTGTATTATGATTTTGATATAGCTAGTGCTTCTAGATTACTTTGAATTCCAAGATATTTTCACCACTTTAAGTGTCCCTAAATAGTAATAGTTTTATATGATTGAATGCTAACTCTGGGTTCTGCTACTCTTGAAAATTGTTTGATTATTTACATTCGACAAAATTCTGAATTGACTTAATGTTTCATTTAATGAATGAGACTTGCTTGGGTTCCTCTTAATCAATGAAGGTTTTTAATGATCATTCTAGTGCTTGAGTGGTTTTCACTGTTATTTAATTACAAATTATGGTTGAGTTGATATATTATGGTTGAATTTGAAATCATATCAAGTGTAGAAGATACTCAAGTGGGTTGTTGTAAAGAGATTGATGAAGGTGACAATTTGACATTTGATTTCTTTAATGGGAGCCTTAATGGTTACATAAATGATTATGGTTTATTTCTCACAATGTATATTGTTATGGCCTAGTCACTCTTAAATCATGCATGTGATTTTTTTATGATTATGCTTATTTTATGCATAGTTAAGCTTATCTCTTTGTAATTAATGTTATGTCAATACAATAACAAGAGAAATCATGGAAATTAAGGAAGTTAGAAATAGGAAAAGTTAATTGGTAGAAGGATACAAGTTAGGAAAAAAGTAATGATTGTGAATCCTTGCTATTTGTACTCACATTTGGTGGTAAATATGTGTAACAATCCAAATAGTGGTACAACAAAGATGATTATCTAAATTTAAATATGGGAAAGGTGAAATTGTACATGGTGTTTCACAAGTTAAATCTAGATATTGTTTAATAGTCATCCTAGAGGAATGTGATTAGAAGCATAGTGGGGATGGTAGTGAAAGGACATGTTGAAGATAATTGGATAATGAATGTTGAGACACCATTTCTTCTATACTTGGAAGAGGGGATTGTTAAAATTTTAGTGACTTTTACCTTAGCTAGTGTCTATGGAGATATTTGGTTGTGAGGGATTGCTAAAATTTTATATTTGGCTTTGAGGGATTGCTAACATTTTAGTGAATTTCCTCAACTAGTATCTATGGAGATATTAGCATGACATAATCAAATGTGATGAATGAGAGTGTGACTACTAATGTATATCAAAATGGAGATATTTAACATGGCATATTTGTATGTGATGAATGAGAGTGTGACTACTAAATGCAAATGTTATCCTACAAGGGCCATTTGAGCATAATTTCTGATAGTTAATAAACTTATGCCTAATTTATAAATTTAACATGGCATAGTCTAGAATTTTTGGGTGGAATACCATCTATGTTTTTCCTATATTGTAGGAGATTGGGACAAGTGTACTATCCATATTGATTCTATAGTCGTGGTACACAATTCCTAATAAACAATTATAAAATATTCAAAAATAGCTCATGTGATAACTGCACTCTGTGGTAGTTGGGGAAAAACAAAAAATAACTCATGCGATCCTTGCACTTAATGGCATGGTATTGTGTAGTTCATGTGATAGGGGAACTCCATCTAGCAGGAGGGAGTCAAGCTAATGTGCATAAGGTTTATTCAAACTCCATTTTGCAACTGGGATTTTAACCAGTGTGCAATTTGCTTGACAATGGAACTACTGATAAACTCCTCTGAAATCCTAATAAAATAAATTCCTTTGAACTCATGTGATAACTGCACTTAGTGGCATGGTTATGCACAGTCCATGTGATACTGAAACTTCATCTGGAAGTTGAGATTCATGTTAATGTGCATAAGGTTTAGTGAAACTCCATTTTGGAAACTGGGAGTCTAGCTAATGTGCAGTTTGCATAGCAGTAAAACTCCTAATAAAATCTTCCAAACTCATATAAACTCCTCCATTTCGCACGGTCTAGCTGATGTAGTTCCCATGACACATCGGAACAAACACTCAATCTAGCAGTATTTTAGCAAAGGAATCAAACGATATATAAAGAGGAGAATATAATTTTGTTCCTTCACAAGCATAGAATTGACAAACGAGTCAATATCCTGCTTTACTTCTCATTGCCCACGTCTCTGCTCCCAACATTACATATTTAGACTATGGAATGGATTATGACACATAGGTTTTACAGTAAACTTCCCCAAACTTAGAACTATGGAGGTATTCAGGATATTTGATTTAAGGGTGAATGGTTTTAGAATAATCAACCCATAGCTAGCTACCTTAGACATTAATTTAATTATTTTTGTCTTATTTGCCTAGTTTCATGATTCCACCTTATGCAAGTTGTCATCTACACATCCATAGTGGTCAAACTTGCTAATTTTGACTCATGGAGCACTTGAGAAACCTCAAGGAATCAATTCTGATTTATTCCTGGCCTCCTAAGCACCCTTCTCCTTTTTTTGCTTTATTGCCTGCTTTTTCAGTGCTTTAAGGCAGTTGGGAAAGTTTGACTACGTGAGGTTAACTAGTTTTTTGTCCTCCACATAATCCACTCTTTTCTCCTATGAAAAGCATGTCTGAGTTGTCCTTTCATTACCTTTTATCTTTCCCAAGTGCTTTTTCCAATTCGTGAGATCCTTGACTATTTTGGAAACTACTTTATGCACCTATGGGGGATTTGCTTAATTTTAGTAAGCCTGCTTTTGACTAGATTCGAATTGCCTCCTCATGCATTCGAATACCTTATGTAATTATTTATTGCAGCATCCTATGATGTTACAGGGTTGTCTATTGTACACTGAGTTAATATAGTTTAGTGTTCAGCTCCATATTCAGTCTCTTTTGTGAGTGATTTTGCATGTACAATTGATAATTGTTGTGAGTAAAATTGTTCTATCACTAGGTTCAATTTCCACAAATGGGTTATTGTTTTACGAGCTTTCCTCCCTGGAAAATCTCAATCTCAAATATATACAAGTAAAACTAAATGAATTGGGCCAAAAAGAAATGGATGTGATGAACTACCTGCCTTAGAGTAATCTAGGTCTAGAGATTCTAAAACTTAAGTTACCAGAGGTATATGAGGAGGCACAGTACAATTGGTTCTGTCAAAACTTGTCACATTTGAAGAGCACCCTTAACAATCCTTGTTGTATGATCATTAGGTAGGGATACTTCCCTTCATAGTCCTGCAATGGCTTTAGGTTTTTGAATGACTTTTTTCTTTTTTGTGAATCAAAATCATAATCATGTTACTATTGATTTTATGAGGATCTATACTATATTTTCAATAAACCTTGAATGTGATTAATATGAATTATGACGATTTCTAGTTTTATGAGGATCTAAATATTTAATAAACTTTAAATGTGATTAATATGAATAATGAGGATTTTCAGTTTGGTGGATGTGAATTATGAATATCTATTTTATCATGGATACACATATTAGATAATTAGTAGTTAGAGATATATTTCTATCATATAAATACCTATATAATAAGCCACATTTGAATATAGTTACATTTCAAAAGCATTAACATAGACACATATTAAATGATATTGTCTAATGGTTAACATTGTGTTGACTTTGAGAGGTTACTTTCTTAGTTAATTGCTCAAAATATATGTAATATCATTTGTGTAATAGTTTCATGGTTTTTTTTTTCATATTTTATAAATTTTAGTTTTTATACATCTATTAGTATTTTGTGCATTGAAACTATACTTTTCCCACTATCTTATGAGAATTTAGATGTCAATTTTGTTTAAGTTGGTTAATGTGAATTTTGGTTATGGTAGAGGCATTCCAATTGCATTGAATCTTTTACCAGTAACATTAAGCATTGTACATTATATATATATATAAGATTGAAAACAATTTTAATGTTTTAAAGCTCATACAAAGAGAGCTATGTTTTTGAAAAAAAAACTGTAAGGGTTCTTATTTTGTTGTTCTTAATTATATTGGGTTGTAATGGGTTCCAAAACAAATGTTTGTTTTCTAAAAGTTCTCTTTCGAAACCAAAAATGCTACAAAATTTTGTAGTGCGTGGTTTGAGTTTTATAGTTCTCTCTCATTCAAGTATTAACATTTCTTAAAAGTACATATGTAGTTTGTGAATACCATTTATTGTAATTGTTACCTTGGTATTTCCTACTTAGTTGTAAGGTTAGTAGAAAACAAAGTGACATCTATATGGTCTTTACCTTGTAATTTTTGTTTTTGTGTTCTTAACTACGAGGTTGTAAAATCCAAAGTGGCACATCCTTTTCTTAGGATATTAATTATACATTAATATTATCATCTAACTACCACAATAAATTTGGTTCATGTCAATTATTTTTCATAAACAAATAGGGAAAGGTGATGCCATTGGTTTATTATTTAGTTATGGATCCAAAAATTACAGTGTTTTTATAACCATTAACTTGCATATGGAAATTTGAATTACTAAACTCATTAAAAGGCTTTAAATGGACAAAATAAATATCCTAATCGAAGCACATAAAAAACATAAAAGAGATGAAAACCATGAAATTTGTAGAAAATAGATGATAACAGAGTTCACCCCTCCTAGGCTACGTCTTTGGGTCCATTTACAATGAGGAATGATATTATTAGTCATAAAAAAGAAATGCTTGAATAGGTGCAAATGCCTTCTTCAGAACTGTTACAAATAGACTTAGGATTCAACGAAGAAGTCATCTCACTCTCCAACATCTCCTAATAGTGGCTAAAAAGCCTCTTATACAATGAAAAAACTAACAAAGCCTTCAATTACACTTTGGCATCATATCACCAAAAGCTTCAATACATTTTCTGTTGAAATAATGTTGTTAGTGTTTCTAATCTAATTTACTTGATTAGGATACTTATTTGAAAGAATAACAAGTACAACAATACATCTAAGATACATAGGATACATATAAATTTTCATATGGGAAACCATGAAGAAGAAAACCCCACAAACTTCCTCATAATAGTTTTGTCACAAAGACAAGATCACAAGATGGAATAATCCAAGAAAAATATGTCTTATGCAACTCTCTCTCTCTTTGTCCTCGTTGTCCTCTCTCTCCTAGTGCACACATAAGAGAGTGAATGAGCATGTGACAAAAGAGGATGGGTGCCTCCCTATTTACATTATTTCATTGAGTAACTAACTCAACTAACTAGATCAGCTAGATAACATTTGGGGCCGACCTACCTAGGAATGCACAAAGTATATTTTCCTTTATATAACCTAGGGGTTATTTCCCCAACTTATAATGAAGGGTTTACCTCGGTGACCATACATAATGATGAAAACCCAAAAGGAGGGAAACACATCTCTGATGGGGGTACAACAATATACAATAGTAATATACATCACAATATATTCTGAAGTTACAATTACATCAACACTCCCTCTTAACTAGGAAGATATTCTCTCGCCATAATCATCAATACATCTGGTCATCATCATCATCACTGCTTCCATTGTTCTCATCTTGTCCAATCCATCACATCTATATGCCATAGAAAGTTTCTACAGAGCCATCCCTTTTTCATGTTGGGTGTAGGACTAGTCCTCATCCAGGTCTTCATCACATCATAGAGAAATCCCTCACATAGGTACAGTCTATGACCTTCTTTACATTGCCACTGCAATAACCTGCATTTACTACCTTCTTCTCGTCGTATCCAGATCATATTTTTGTCTTGAACACAACAAAACAAAACACACAGAGCTCACAGAGCTCTCCTCAGATGTAGACCACTTGCGGAATATTTTCATGTCCCCACATTTGACTGCCAAAAAAGTGTTCACCATGATAAACACCTAGGGGTTCTAAGTGATATTATTTAATTACCCTAGGGAAGTTGGCTAAATAAATATGTAAGAGGATTATGCTAAGTTTGATTTATTGTATTTTTTAATTGTTATGCAATTAATTATGTGGAAAATAACTTTCCATTAACAAGAGCGCCACTTGGGAAAGCCAACTTGCCAAGAAGGAAATAGAATTTGTCATAGGAATGACAAAATCCAAGAAAAGTTGTCAAACACAAAATAGGCAACTCTGGTCCAAGGTAGGGTGCAATTTACATTTGGAGACTCAGTCACAAAAGCAACCAGTTCAAAAAAACCTACCATAAGGAAAAGCAACAAATATAGGGCACAGTTTCCATTCTAGAGTTCAGTGACAAAAACAGGTAGTGCAGGAAAATATGTCATAGGGAAAAGAAGCAACTTTGGGCCAAGGAGGGAATCGTTTCCGAATTGGTTTGTTTTGTGTTATGTTATCTATAAAAGCGAAGTTTGTTTTGTGTTAGGTTATCTATAAAATAAATATACTAATATATCTCTTACAACAAATATCACCACCAACATTGTTGTTGGTGTATGTTGAAAATGGTTTAAAACTTAGCTAAAAAGATCTATTTTGTGTTAGGTTATCTACTAGATAAATATATTAATAATCTTTTATAACAAACACCACCACCAATATTGTTGGTGGTATAGTCACATATTCATGCAATTGTAATAGTGCTTATGCAAACTTAATGGTCATATGAAGGATGGAGAAAATAATTGTGAATTATACTATAATGAAATAAATGTATTAATATATCTATAACAACTATTACTGCTAACATTGTTGTTGGTGTAATCATACAAATTTATGAAATTGTAATAGAGTTTATTTAAACTTAATGGTCATACGAAGGAAATAAAAAATAATTATGGATTATTTTATAAGCCTACAATTATTAAGTTGGAAATGGTTTTAAAACAAAGAAATCAAATTTGTTGTGTTATTTTATTTATAAAATAAATGTATTAATATAGCTCTTATAACAAATATCACCACTAACATTATTGTTTTTGTAGTCGCAAATTCATGACATTGTAATAATATTTATGTAAAATTAAGGAGACATAAAATAATTGTCGATTAGATTTCTTTTAAAGAAATATGGGTACCTTTTGTATCTTATATAAAAAAGAGATTGCCACCTAAATTTCATATTAAAAAATAAATTTCCAAATTCGATAGTATGCTTAACTTCCGATTTCTAATAACATTTTTGAAAGAGTAAATCTTATTATAGTATCCTACATACAAACACACTTATGCATTACGAAGTTTATTTATTTGCATTGGGTATCCACTTTGCTTCTTCCTCCATTGTCGAGTGATGGAAGAGTCCTCTATATTTTCTCAATTCAAAATATTTTAGGTGAACCTTGATAACTCCAATAATGGTAGATTTATTATAAATTTATCATTATTATATTATAAATGGTTAAAAAAACAATTAGATTTATTTAAATTTTTTGTGTTAAGATGTATATAAAATAAATGTATTAATATATATCTTATAACATATAAAAAATTTATGATCACATCCCCCTAACCCACCAAAAATTTGTGGACGATAATGTTCTCATGGGACATCCCTTCATCCAAGAAGCCAAAACATTTAGTGATATTCTCCCCACTTTCTCAAAAGCTTCTAGTATGGACCTCAATCTCGAAAAATCGGTTGTTTCTTATTCAATACCCCTCTTATCACCCAAATAAATATCACCAAAATCTTAGGATTCAAGGCTTCTAACCTCCCCTCAAAATATCTTAGTGCTCTGCTTATAGAATCTTCCCTCAAACACTCCTCTTGCAAGGACCTTATTGACAAACTATAGCTCTAACTCTCACACTATACCTTGCACACTCTCAATCTTCTTGGATGAATCATGCTTATAAAATCGTTCTTCAAGCAATGTCTCTCTACTTGTTCTACGTCCTGAATGCCCCTAAATGGGTCCTCAAATCCATTAGAACTCTTCAATGCACCTTCCTCTAGAAAGGGGACAAAGCCTCTCATAATTGGCCCTTGTTCAAATGGGAAACCATTTGTCAAACTAAAAATGAAGGGGTTCTTGGTCTTTAGGATCTAGCTAAAAATAATGAAATCCTAAGTGGTAAAATTTGGAGGAATTGGATCACCAAAAATAATAGTCCCTGCTGGAGAAACAAATATGCTCCTAATTGGCACGCTCAGAGACTCATAAGATACTCGTAGGACATAAAGTTTTCTCTCATATGGAATGCAACAAGTTCTCAATGCCATATTGTCTAGAAACACAACTTATCGAAGATTCATGATGGATCCTTGGACAATTTCCAAAGGGATTCCTGGAACCAATTCCCCTTCTTGGAGTCTTTGCACAATCTCCATCACTATGATGATACTTTTTAACTTCCCAATAATGAAAAAATCAACACTTTTTGGGTCCAGGATACTCAACAAGGCTTTCGTATATGGTTATGTTATATTTATTATCTCTCAGTGCCCCTCTCTCCAGGGATCCAGACCCAACTTTATTCCCTTTTCTCAGCACAACAAAGACTGAGACATTGGCCTGACAAAGCAGAGATCAGCTGGTAGCACCTACGACGCAAATGTCGTCTCACCCTAGATATCTCTCTTGATGGGTAACTATCAGAACCACATTTCTACATTTGCGTGGGAGGGTGTTTTAGTACATTGGATCTATGCCAAGGCTTCCAATGAAGTCTGAGGGTGGATTACTTGTGGCTATTGTGCTTTAATAACTACAATGCGACCCAACCTCTTTATGCAACTTTAGTAAGCAAACAACAATTATGCAGCCTAATCATATCCAGTAATACAACACAACCATCAGGAATCTATTCATTTATAAGAAAATCCACAGTCATTCATTCACTATTGTAATCACACATATGTCTAAGATACTTTCAACATTCACATATATACACAAAATATAACGTGGAAACCCATTTGGGTGAAAACCACATGGTGCACTTAATCTGGCATGAGGAAATAGATGCACCCTTTGTATGCGCACTAAGCCATAGAATCTTTTCACTATATTATTCACATACTTCACAGACTCTTCCTCCCTCTAATGCTTTCTGATCTTATCTCTTTTCTCCTTATACTGTACTTCTACTAGTGATGCACACCTAGCCTGGATCGCCTCGACCTTCCCTACTCGTCTGCGCACTCAACTGCAAATCCTTTACTCTGATGCACTCAGCGATACAGAGCCATTAACCAAGAACATATATGGATTATAGCTCAAGAGTATGATCTGTCAATGTCTTCCCCATGGATATCTATTTCATGTCTAGCTCAAGAGTCCTACCAAGAATCTAACCCACATACAGTTTGGCTTCCTTCTTTTATGGCCCTATTACAGACTCGATACAGGTCCCATACATGCTTTATACAGACTCAATATTGAATCAATATTACAAACTCATATAGACTCATTAAAAACTCTATACAAACTCATTACAGAGTCCTTTTCTGTTGCTATCTCAACTAACTTACCTTATCCAGCCAACATGTTATTTTTCCTATTCTAGCAACACATAATGGGAGGCACTATCGACATGTATTACAAAGATTCCTTCACATGTGTGGTTTCCATTGGCTCCACCCAAGCTCGTACCCACAATTGTTAAGGCATGTCATTTTCTCAGCATTATGCCTCACTATCATTATCCGGTTGTTATGCTATTTGCATGCTCTATTTACACGCCTTCTTCTATTGATATTCTATCATACCATCTCATGTCACATTCTATCCTTTTGTTGTGGCTTAATCGTCTTGCACAACTTCCTCTTCCGACACCTTCTCCTCTTCTTCTTCTTCTATTTTACTTCGTCTATTGCAACATCCTTCCCTATATCCTTTATGTTGCTTTCTTAGTCGTAGTTCACTCCTCTTCTTCTTTATGTTCTTCTCCATGCTTATGAATAATTCTGCATGAATTCTTCACTAATGTCTCTAGTCTTGTTGTCACATGCCCCAATTTGCAAAAACAATTTAATGTTATTTAAGGAAATTGTGTTATATTTTATGCTAAGTTTGTAATTGATGACCAAGTGGGGTCAAGAATAATTAATGTAATTCAGAATATTTTATTTATAAATAAATAAATNGGTTAGGGAAGCTGTTAAAAGAGTATTTACTAGTCACTTGATAGAGGAGACTGGGTGGAGAGTACAATGACAAGTGGTAGCATCCTCAAACTACTTCCAACTATTGCAGGTGGCAACTTCCCTATATTTGTGGTCATGATTCCCCAAGAAAGTGGAACTGGAGCAGGTGGATTATTAAATGAAAACTGACCCAGAAGACCTAGGCATATCTATAAAATTTCCCATTGAAGATAGCTGAGGCTACTCATTCTAAGAGGTGATCATTTAGAGTGAATGAATTTACTCAAGAGAAATTCAATGGAGGGGATTAGTGAAGTGAGTTTGAGGGGTTAACTACTAAGAATGAAGTTATTGCAGCTATTAGGCTAAAGTTCTGACTGCTATGAGCAGATTTGACTTACTGAGGTAATTGGACTAGTTAGGTGATAGAAGGTCTTAAGGTTATATTCTCCACCTAGTACCCTATCAGGAGGACCAGGAACATGCTCAAGGGTCCTGAGGAAGCGATGTTTGAGCATTCTCCAGGAGTTGCTTGGGAGGAACATCCTCCTAAGCTGTTGTCGCCTTATCATTGACAGGTTCTATTTGTCTTCATGTTATTATATTTACTTACCGTCTTCTGTAAAATGTTTATTAGTTTTTAAATACAGGCATGCTAGTATTTAATTATGGTTTAGGAATAAAGGAGTAACTGTGTAATGATAGACTTGGTAATTTATAGATTATGTTAGAAATAGTAATAAAGATGCAAAATGAGAAACATATAGAATTAGAATTCCATACTGTATTTTTCCACGCCTGGCTCAGGAAGTACTCTAGTACAACTGGGTGTTTAGGTAAATATGATGATTCTTTTTACTTTAAATAAAAAACGTAACTACATTTTGCTCTAGTTTGCTTATGGTTTATTCTGTAAAGAAGTAGTAAATAATGTCTGCATTAAATGTATTTACTTCAGATAAGAACTAAAATATAGGTATGTAAAAACATTTAGTAGCCATATTACTTATAGAACTATTCTAATATTAGTATTATTTATAAAACATAGAACTTACAGTTTAATAAATAAACATAGGTATAGTAAATAGGCTATCATCTAGGAACCATGTAAAGATAATTATCAAAACACTTTTATAATATTTGATTTTCAGACACTATGTGTCTCTAATCTAATACAGAATTCTCTATAGTAACTTAAATATAACTACCTAGGTTTTCAAAGATAAACTTATCCTATTCTCAAGTATGCAGCAATAAACCCTAATCCTTCTTTATGAGAATTAAAAACAAGCTGTAAAAATCATTAATGAAAAATTAAATAGACAAAGCAAAGAAATTACCAAGTATAAATAATGCTATTATCAAACTGTAGGGTATACTTATTAATTAACCCTTTTTGAGCCAAAAACAAAGTAAAATATTACTCTTAAACACAGTAAAATGTCCCATAAACTTTTCACTGGAAATCCTTATAAATACAAGATAATGAATAAAATATTACATAAACAACTTGTTAAAAACATAATCAAATAAGAAGGAATGGCTTACAGCCTTTAGAACTGAAGGTCGAGGCTCAGGCCTGTTAACAAAACTGAACTATGCAATATATATATCAAGTAGTAACCATATTTTATTAACATGAGAAAAATCTTGTTTTTCTTTACAATCCTAACTGTTTCGCAGTGTTTCCTCACCTACTAAAATCTATTATAAAAACTAAAATAAACTAGACAAAGGTCGTCAGCCTCTTTGAGTCTAGAGCTGAGCTCTATCATTTTAAAAAGAAAGAAAATACATTTTTCAGGCCGCAAGGCAGAAAACACAAAATAAAAACCAATTTCCATCATGGCTACCAGATCCTTCTTCACCCCTGCACAAAGTAGCCTCTAAGGGTTTCTAAACTTTTACAAATAAAAAACAAGATTTGAAACTTAAGCTAACAGATAACCGAGGATGTGTCTTTTGTGACTGCAAGAACCAACTTCCAATAACCACAACGTCATGCAGGAAGAAATCCTCGTTGGAATCGGGGCTTACCAGTTTGTATGCTCATGTAAAACTAAAGGGTGAGATCGCTTTCACCTACAGAGTTGGAACCGGGAGCAAGGAACTGCAAGATTCAAACCGTATCATTATAAATCCTTGGTTTTCTTAAAATTTGTAAAAACCCTTATAAGAAAACTAATCTAAAAACCGAGTTAAGGGTAAGTACTTACCTGTATAGTTTTTAGTTGAAGCTGAGGAGAGATGACCACCCCAGGTTGTGTTGGCACCATGCCAGAAGACAAGAAGACTTGGAGTCACCTCTACGAAGGAAACACAAGGAAATTGACTCAACAAGACGAAGGCCAAAGCTATGAATGTTTAGTTGCAGGTTAAAAACAAGTGCAGCCATCGAGCTATAAAGAAAATCCATTATCCACTCTTACTATAACTACTTCCACCAGTAAAAGACTAAAACCATTAACAACTTCTCCCAATAGTCACAGTGTAGAAGTTGGAGGGGAAATGCCAATTTCGAAGGAGGTTATAGGTCTCCCATAGCCGTGATCTCTCAGCTTGGCCAACACGAAGGAGGAACTCTCGCTATGCAAAGAAAATGAGTAGGGTTTAAAGGTTTTAAGTCAACCCTCAAGTGGATGTAACCTATCCACGTGTCCTTCCAAATATTTCTTCAAGCGTGGGTTGAAAATCTATAGTCAGCGCTGCATCAAACATTTTTCATTTTCAAAACCAACAATCATTTCAATACTATACAACATATCATTGCCACCATTTGATATCATCATAAGTGGTTTGATACTTAGGTATTATACCTTAGGTTACAATTTGGATACTCTTGTTATCCTAGAAGTTCTCCATGTTATTCAAACAAGTCAAATAGATTGTGTATTATTTGGAAATAGTAAAAGAGTTATGAGAAGGTCATGTTATAACTTATGACCATAGTAAAAATAAAATCCATGAACTTCTAAGAACTTAACCTTTATGCTTCTTTGTTGAAGGAGTGTTCGAGAAACTAAAAACTAAAAGTGTTAGAGAATCCCGATAAAATTCTAACAACTCATTGATAAAATTATAATTGAAAAACATAGGTAACTTGATCATTCATTAAAAGAAGGACATCTATTGGGTCTTGAAGTGAGAATAGCTGCGAGAAACACCAAATAGATTGAAGTGAACTTAAACCCAAAACCAAGAGCTCTATTCTCTCTATGGAAATTTATAAATAACCATTACTATAAACACAAGAAAATAAAACAGTGTTCTTTATATTTTTAGAGAATAATCTTCAAATGATTGAAGATTTTTAGAGAATAATCTTCAAATGATTTGGTAAGTACTTGTTCTTACAAATTAAACCCTTGTTTATGTTTTTGATAAAAATTCATTTTGGTGTTAGTTATAAATACAACTATGGATTTATAACAATGGAAAAAGAATTGACATTACCTCCTTGAAGACAAGCAACATATTTAACCCTTTTCTAAAACTAGCATCTTAATCATGCTAGGGAAGTAGTTTCTCGACGTAATTTTAAATAACACCTACTGGATCTTACGCTTACCTGCTAAACCCACAAGGAAACAGTAGTCCAATTGAGTTAGTAGAATGCTAAGCAAGCCCTGATCTCATACAAGAATTCCTACCTACTCGACAAAAGTTAATCATCAGTATATCTAGCAGCAACAAAATGCAAGTATTTTTCTAACTCTGATAGAATTAAAGTTGTTAATTCATTAATAGTAATAACACATGTGTTTAAGATTACATCCATTAGTTTACAGGTTCTTTTAAAGAAGCAATCCCATGTTCTTTTATAAACTGTTTCATTTTTCCACTAACCTTTAACAGTTACTTAGCTACAATTTTAGACATTTTATGTCACTTAAATTTTTACAAATTTTTGGGTTATTACACATGTTGTATTTATTATCTCTCTTTATCCCTCCATGGATCTAGAACCAGGTTCAGTCCCTTCTACTTAGCACAAAAAATCTCGATATATTGTCCCGACAGAGCAAAGCTCAACTGGAAGCACCTGCAATGCATATGCCGTCTCACCCGAGATATCTCTCTTGATGGGTAACTTCCAAAACCATGCTTTTGCAGTTGCATGGGAGGGTATTTTATTACCTTTTCTCTGCACCTAGGATTCCAATGAAGTCCAGGGGTGGATTACTTTTGGCTACTGTACTTTAACAGCTACAATGTGAACCAAACTCTCTTTATGTAACTTTAGTAAGTAAACAACAAACATGCAGCATAATCATATACAATAATACATCACAACGATGATGCATCTATTCATTTATAAGAAAATCCACAATCATTCATTCACTACAGTAATCATGCATATATCTAAGCTACTTTCAATATTTACACATATACAGAGAATATAATGTGGAAACCCATCCAGAAAACCACAAGGTGCTCTTCATATGGCATGAGGAAATAGATGTACCTTTCATCTACGTACTAAGCTACAAAATCTATTGAAGATATTCTTCTCAGACTTTACAGACTCTTCCTCCCTCTCATGTTCTCTAATCTTCTCTCTTTTCTCCTTCTACTCTACTTCTACTAGTGATCTGCACAAAGCCTAGATCGACTCGACCTTCCCTAATTGTATGTGCACTTAGCTATAGATACTTTACTCTTGTTCACTTAGTGATACAAATCCATTCACCAAGAACATCTATTGAGTCTAGGTCGAGATTTTGATCCGTCAATTTATTCTCCACAAATATCTAATTCATGTCAAGAGTCCTACCAAGGGTCTAACCAAGAATCTAACCCACATACAACTTGGGTTCCTTCTTTTATAGCCCTATTATAGACTTGATACAGGTCCCATACATTCTTGATACGGACTCAATACCTACTTGATACAGACTCATACATACCCATTACATACTTTATATAGGCTCATTACAGACTCTATTTCTGTCACTATCTGAGCCGACTTACTATATCCAATCAACAGGATATCTTTCCTATTATAGCAACACATAATGAGAGGCATTATCAAATTGACTTACAAAGATTCCTTCACGCGTGTTGTTTCCATCGAATCCAGTCGAACTCTTACCCACAATCATTAAGGGCCATCGCTTTCTCAGCATTATGCCTTACTGTCATTTTTTGGCTATTATTCTATTTACACGCCTTCTTCTGTTGATATTACATCATACCATATCATGTCACATTCTATCCTTCTATCGCGACTTACTCATCTGGTGCAACTTCCTCTTTTGGATGCTTCTCCTCTTCTTCTTCTTCTCTTTTACTTCCTCTGTCGTAGCATCCTTCCCTATCTCCTTTATGTTGATTCCTCAGTCGTTGCTCCCTCCTCTTATTATTTATGTTCTTCTCTGTACTTAGGAAGAATTCTACATGAATTATTCCCTGCTATCTCTAGGACCAACAAGGCCCAACACATTGTCCGATGACAAATGGCATCCAACCCAACAACAGGCTTATTCTGACTCACTCTAGGAGGACCTTCACCAAAGACATATCAGAACCAGACACGACCTTGATATTCTCATATGGGGTTACAAACCGAAAGGTATGTTCTCTATAAATGAAGCATAATAATCATCTTTCCATAAATATTCCCAATGAGAAACCTAAGCTTTGTTGGGACAAAATATGTGGGTTAAAAACTTAGCCCAAAGTGACTATGTTTCTTTGGCTTGTGTTACACAAGTAATTTCTCACCTGGGAAAATCTATTCAAAAGAGGCTTTATCAAACCATTGCAATGTGTTCTATGTAAATAACAAGAAGAAATTATGGATCATCTTCTCAATCAACGCTCCTTCTCCGGTAGAGTTTGGGACATGATTGCCTCTTTTTGCAAAATAAATTATCACTACCATGGGAAAATTTTAGACACCATTAAGTGTTGGCACAAATTCCCATATAGAAATCCTCTTCTATATAGAATATGGAAACTTATCCTAGGATTTTTTATCTGGAACATCTGGAAGGAACACAATCTCAGGATTTTTGAAGGTGAATCCAACGTCATGGAAATTGTTTCGGCCTCTTGTCATAAACACATTAAGGAAACTACTATGTTTCATAAGTGGAATGATTAGGATCTATAGGATTCTCCCATGGAATAGACCATTTTGGAGAACTAGAAAATGCCCCCCCTTTAGGCTTCTATTACATCCATGACTCAGGCTCACCACTTCACCATCCCAAATCATAGAGGTCTGCCCCTTGTTTTTTAAAGATCAATTTTGATGGGGCATCCAAAGGTAATCCTAGAAAAGCAAGCTACAGGGGGGGGGGGTGTTCAAATCATCCACTAGCCACATTCTCTAAATTTTATATGGTGTGATCAACATCGAAAGAAAAAATGAAGTTGAATTAACGGGCTTACTCCAAGGAGTCCACATTTCCTTCAATCATGATATATTTCCACTTGAAGTGGAGGGGGAATTGTATCTTATCCTAAACATGGCCATCATATTGCAGAATAGTTCCAATTGCACCACGGTTTCCCCCAACTAGAGGTTGGAATATGATTTACAACAACTTGAGATATGCCTTTCTCAACCTTCGGCCATCACCTTTCATCATGTCTGACGAGAAGCTAACTCTTTAGCTGAAAAATTATCCAATTACAGAGTTTTTAGTCCCTAGAAGAGTTTTTAGTCTCCACTCTTAAGCATGATTGTATCCAAATTTCCAAGGATGGCATTCACTCGAATGCGAGTGATTACATGGCTCAAAGGAGGAGTGGGAGTAGTTGTACGGACACATAGTTATCCCTCGACATCACTCCCCATATTTACCATCACTAAGTCCTTAATGAAGTAGGAAGTCCCCTCCCTCGATTCATGCAAGTTATCTAGGTTATTGATGAGAGGTGACTTCCCCTCTATTACCCAGTACTATGTGCCACTATGCAGATTAATGGCAAACTTAACTGCACCTCAAGTTTTGTGCATCCATCTTATGGGTAGCCTGTTCAACACCCCTTACCTCATTTTCTACACGCTGTGAAATTTAGTGAAGGACAAACAATTGGTATAGCTTCTATATATTGTGAAGTGAGAGATCTTCCATTCTCCTGCACCTTCCCTCCCAGCCGATGTTCAGAACCCTTAACACATTGCGATTCTGGCTCATTTGAATATGTCTTGCAGACCATGTGCTACACCAAGGTGGGGACATCGAGGTCATTGAAACTCCAACGAACATGCTACAAATCTCATGGCTGAGGCTAATATGGAAGGCTATGATGTTGAAATCCTATATTATCTCCACCAGTGTATGGATTATTGGGTGTAATGTCCCCATTCAAATAATTGCATAGCAGGACAATTCCATCAATCCTTTTAGTTCCCTAGGTTGGATGGATACATTTGGAATTTTAATAAGGGAGATAATAAATGATGTTCAAGCATTAGAATAGAATACATATTTAATAATGGATCTAATTAAATAAATACAAGATAAAATTGAAGCGGCAATGGAGCATGGAGACACATGGAGATTATGGGGCCCGCATAAGCTAGAATTTATGTGCCACATGGAATCCTCCTCTTGAAATTTCGAATCCATGGGAAGCCTAATATTCTTGGATGATTTATAATGCTAATACACTTGTCCATATGCATCATAGATCTAATTTGGAAGGAAATGTAACTTACATGGGAGAGGAGGAGTCAAACGAGAGATTCTTGGACACTGGGGCTAGATTCCCTAACATCTATGACCTTTATGACATATTGAAGCCATGAATGCTGAAATATTACCATTATGAAATATCAGGCCTAAATATAGCATCCAAGAAGGCTCTCATGTGATTTGGGGAAGCTCAATGGGTCCCTACTCGAATTAGGGGAAGATGGAAGGCTAGGGAAGGGAGGACACATGGAAAATATTGAGAACGCACCCTAATTCGACTTGGATCGAGTATTTGGATGGATTGGTAACCTTATAAATATAAGTATGTTTATAAAATACAAGGATCAACCAAGAGAAGTTATTTTGATCATTTGAGAAATTTGCATTTGTGAAGGGAGAGAGCTAGTGGATGACTAGTTTCTTGCCTTAGCCAATTTCGAGGGTGAAAGATTCCCATCCAAGTTGGTGTTTGGAGAGGAAATTGAGGTTTTTAATGGATTTTTTATTTTCAGGTGTAAGCTACAGAAAAACCCTTTTTTTCTTCTAGTGCAACACATTCTCTCAACCATTTCCAGTCTTTATTGCATATTCTTGCTCATGGAAGGATTGCGCTTTGGGTGAGATATTGTACTCTTTGGGAGAGATTCTAATGGTCCATTTACAATTTTAATAATATTAATAAACTAATTTCTTCATATTAATAAAGTATCAGGTTGAAATACCAAATAGTTGTATGTAAAAGTGATTATTAATGAGCAAACAATGACCATTTGCCCACTATATTGATGTATGCCATTGTAATGTTGATGATTTCAAATGAAATAATGTTTCTGATATATTTATGATGAATTATCTGAAATTTATTTTTATTAAAATTTTCATATCCATAAATCAAGCATTTGAATTCATCTTACTCAGTTTATTTGCATTTGGAGAAGTTTTTTGCCATTTCCCCTAGGGTCGAACTACTAATTTTTTAGTTGTTTAGGAGAGGATTATAAGAGCCTTTATAAACTAAATAATGATACACATGAGACCTTATTAATTTAACTTAAACATACTCTTCCTCTATTCATAAATTATAGTGGGGTTGGGAGCATTTGGAAACCCATTTTCAACATTTACCCTAGGGGAATTGGAACCCCAATTTGCTAGTGAAAACTCCTACCTTGGGAAGAATATTAAAAAATATTGTAGTAGTCATTGGAGGGTCATAAATAATCCATGAAAATAAAATTCAAGTCTTCATATCATTCATATACCTTCTCAGAATATTTGGGAACATTTGGGTCAATTTGGATACCTAAACATCAAAACTAGTCAAAGGTCGAAATAGGGAAAAAGTGAAAAGTTGGTCATTTTAATTAAACTTCTTAAAAAGGGAAATTACAAGTGGTATTAGACCATGGTATTGGCACCTTATGGTCTTAACAATTAGTCAAATAAATAATCCTCCACCCTTATAACCTGAATTTGAAGGTGTTTTTGTTGAGGAATAAGAAGTAAAATAAGAAGAGGTACATTTTTCCGAAACTATGACTAACGAGGGGAAGGGATTCCATGATGATAAAGAGTAAAATATTAAACTAATGAAACCTCTCTTTGATTATGTAAACAATAACATGACCCAACATCTTATGAAAGGATTGCAATAGTATGAGATCTATATTGATGCACGGGGACATAGAATGGGCTGATGAATCTCATATCACATCTCCCAAGCCAAACATAAAGGTTTTTTAACACATAAAGGATATATAGAAACTATTTCAAAAGTATGAAAACTTTTTTGTAGATCTTCCACATGGTATACCACCTGATAGGGGGGTTGAGCACAACATTGTTTTTGAGGAGGGAACTTAAACCATTAAAATACCACCTTATAGACATCCCAAGAAATTCATATATAAGATTAAGAAGGCCATCCAAGAACTCTTAGATTTGGGACTCATTAGACCAAGCTCTATCCCTTATGCTTCTTCAATAATGTTGGTAAAGAAAAAAGATGGTACCTTAGGGATGTGTATAGAATTTAGAGCTTTGAACAAGAAGACCATAAATAATAGGTATCGTATCCCTAGGATTCATGAGCTCATGAATGAGCTATTTGGAGCCAAATATATCTCCAAAATTTACCTTAGATCAGGTTATCACCAAATTCGAATGAAGGAAGAAGACGTGCAAAAGACTGCTTTTCGATGTCATTATGGTCAACTTGATTTTCTTGTTATTCCATTTGTATTAACTAATGCTCCAACCACATTTCAAGCATCCATGAATAGAATCTTTTTTCAAGAATCTTAGAAGGTTTGTTTTGGTATTCTTAGATGATATTCTCATTTACAGTAAAACTTGGGAAGAGCACTTGCAACATCTAGAGATTGTGTTGAAAAATTTGCAAGAACTGTCCTTGTTTGCCAAGATGTCTAAATGTGAATTTGGGATGAAGGAAATATTGTATATTGGGCACATTATTGGGAAAGGAGGAGTAAAAGTACACATAGAAAAATTCAGGGCTATCTTAGAATGGCCATCATCGAAAAACATCACCAAATTAAGACGCCTCATTGGAATATGAACCTATTATAGAAAGTTTGTGAAAGGTTTCTCCAAGTTGAATTATCCACTCACTGATTTGACTAACAAGGATGATTTAAAGTGGGATAAAGAGGCTGAAAATGCCTTCCAAAAAATGAAATAGGTAATGAGTAGTTGTCCCATACTTACATTACCTGATTTTTCTCAGCCTTTTTTTGTTGATTGTGATGCTTCAGGTGGAGGAATAGTGGTTGTCCTAAAGCAAGGGGAACACCCTATTGACTTTGAGAGAAGAAAGTTGCAGCCTCATGAAAAAATTTAATCCATAAATGACAAATAAATTTTGGCCATCATGCATGCATTCACCAAGTTTTGACAATATTTGGTAGGAAACAAGTTTGTGGTGAAAACTTACCACAATAGCCTAATGCACTTCCTCACCCAAAAGAATCTAAATGAAATGAAACAAAAGTGGGTAAGAAATAATAAATATTATGATTTTGAAATTGAATATGTGAAATGAAATAATAACATTGTAGCAGATGCATTATCTCGAAGACCTTTTTTTTCTCTCATGGACATTGCCAAGGATTAGAAAAACATGCTACTAGTTGAATATGCCAAAGATAAATTTTCTTGTGATGTATTAGATGGAATAATGGGGGATGATAAATATAGGATTTTGAATGGGCTGATGTATTTAAGGGCCAAATTTATTTGGTTGAAGATTCAAATCTCAAGTAAAAAAATTTGAAAGAAGCATATGATTCCCCACTAGCTGGCCATCTGGGGATCTTCAAAACTTATGGGAAATTAAGGAAAATATTATTTTGGAAGGGACCGAAGGAATATGTTAAGAAATATGTGAATTAATGTAAGGTATGTAAGAAAAAAAATCAAAAATTACATTCCCAACTGGTTTATTTCCATCATTTCCCATTCTGAAGCAAAAATGGGACAATATCTCAATGGATTTCATCACCGGTTTGCCCAAAAATTTGGGTAAGGATTGCATATATGTGGTGGTGGATAGATTGAAAAAAATTGTTCATTTATCGGTTGTTACATCATATTTTAGTGCTGCACAAGTGGCTGATATTTTATTCAAAGAAATATTCAAATTGCATGGACTCCCCAAGAGCATTGTAAGTGATAGAGATAATAGATTCATGGGTGGTTTTTGGAAAGAGATTTTTAGATTGGTGGGAAATCAGTTGACTCCAAGTACAATATATCATCCAAAAAATTATATACAAATAAAGAGGGTGAATCAATGGTTGGAAGGGTACCTGAGAAACTATGTGGGAGAGAATAAAAAAGCATGGGCAAAATGGCTACACTTGGGTGAGTTTTGCTACAACACCACTTTTCATATGTCAATAGGGATGTATCCTTTCAAATAATTATATGGTTATGATGCAATTAACTTTGTTGAGATTATATTTGGTGATATTAGAGCTCCAAAAGATAAATATTGGGTGGAAGAGAGCCAAGGAATTTTAAAACTTTTGAAAGACAATTTGCAAGTTGCCTAAAATAAGCAAAAACAATATGCAGATAGACATAGAGAAGAAAGGACCTTTCAGGTTAATGATTTAGTATGTTTGAGGTTACGTGCATATAAAAAAAACATCTCTCAAAAAGAATGGAGTAGAAAAGCTAAAACCAATATACTATGGCCCATACAAGGTATTTCAGAAGATTGGGGAGGTAGCATATGAATTAGAACTTCCGAAAGGGAGTAAAATCCATAATGTATTTCATGTTTCTTGTCTCAAGAAATATTTTGGTGAGCAAATTGTCACTTCAGAAATAATTCCTCCTTTCGATGATGACAGTCAGCTCACACTTGTTCTGGAAGCTATTTTGAAGACAAGGGAAATGTTGGGCTAGGAAAAGAGCACAAGGAAGACCCCAAAGCGCAAGTGCAAGAGGAAAAGTGGGTGTACAACGTGAGAAAATATGGTAAAGGATGGAAGGTAAGCACAGAGCAGAGAAAGCTTCGGTGAGGATTGTTGTGATGAGGAAAGGAATATACGAGTCAGTGGAAGAGGCATATAGAAGATTTAAGGCTGAACATGTGCAAGTCAAGGAAGGATGAGCCGACGGAAGACTAAAGGACAATTTTGCGACTATTTATCACCTGTACAAATAGGATAAAAGATGTTTCCACAGCTAGTTATGGTCGTGGTTAATATAATATAGGAATTTTACGACCAGTATGGCCTACCATCAATGTAATAGAAGATATTTTGTATCTACTTGCGTCTGTAATAAGTAATTTGTACTCAATCGACCCTATGCGGTCTTGTAAACACTATAAATAGGAGGAACCCGCTCTGTATAAGGCTTAGATTCAAGAAACAGTTTCAAGTTATCTTTTCAGTTAGCTTTGGAAGTATTGTATTAGTTTATTGTAGAATTAGAGAGAAGTATGATAATAGAAGGCTGTTGAGTCACAGATCTGCAGCTGAGTGCGCAGACCATTTGTAGGAGTTGATATGCAGTTGAGTGCATAGATAGTAGAGTAGAAGAGTCGATCCAGGCTATGTATGGATCAATAGGAGTAGATAGAACAATAAACCATAGAGAATGAGAGAAAGAAGAGTTGATCTAAAAGGCATATCTTAAGAAAATTCTGTAAGTCGTAAACTGCAAGGTGCTACCTATATTTCTCATGCCAGATGAAGATCACTTTGGTGGTATTTCCCAAATGGGTTTCCATGTTAATTCCTGTGTTGATGAATGTTGAATGATTAAATGTTGTGGTGAATGTTTAACTAATAAATGTTGAATGTTTAATTAACTTGCATTATTTATGGTCATTATTTGAATGAATGTCACAATACTGATAAGCAGTGAATGAATGGATGTATTAGTTCATGTTTAACACTATTAAGTCATAATATAAGTCGCATCACAGTTGTTTACTATTAAGGAATCGACCGCATCGCACTATTGCACTAGCTGTTAAATTTTTAAGGACAAGATTGTGTCGCACTCTGGTTGTGTCACACTATTGCACTATTTTTGAGTAGTGAAAGACTCCATCCCTCCATCTCTGTCAAGCACCTTGGCTACATGCCAAAGGACTATACTCCCTCGCCAACTATAGAAACATGGTTCAAAAAATTACACATTAATATATCTCGGGTGAGAATTCACCTGCCTCGCAGGTGTTGTTGGCTAATATTGCTCTATCGGGATGATGTCTTTGGTTGTTTTGTTGGTTTTGTGTTGTTGTTGAACTTGGTTTGTGTGAGTGGGAAAGTTAGGCCAACATGAAAGGAGATTGAGAAGCAGAACTATCAAAGAATACTAAGTACAATGGAAGGATCTACGAAGTGAAGATGCCACATGGGAAGAGGAGAATATTTTGCAGCATCCAAATCTGAAATTGCTTGAGGACAAGCAATCTTGTGTGGGGAGTACTGTAATGTCCCCATTGAAATAATTTCATAGTAGGACAATTCTATCAATCCTACTAGTTCCCTAGGTTGGATGGATACATTTGGAATTTTAATAAGGGGATAATAAATGATGTTCATAAATTATAATGGAATAAATATTTAATAATGGATATAATTAAATAAATAAAATATAAAATTGAATTGGTAATGGAGCATGGAGACACATGGAGATTATGGGGTCCACACAAGCTAGAATTGTTGTGCCACATGGCATCCTCCTCTTGCAAATTCAAATACATGGGAAGCCTAATGTTCTTAGATGAGTTAGAGGGATAATACACTTGAACATATTCATCATAGGTTTAATTTTGAAGGAAATGTAACTTACATGGGAGAGGAAGAGTCAAATGGGAGCTTCTCAGACACTTGGGCTAGACTCCCTAACATCTGTGACATATATGACACCAATGATGAATATTATATGGCATTTATACATATTGCAGACTTGAATGCTGAAATGTGACCATTATGACAAGTCAGGCCTAAATATAGCTTCCAATAAGGTGCTCATGTGAGTTGGGGAATCTCAATGGGTCCCTATTCGAATTGGGGGAAGATGGAAGTCTATGGAAGGGAGGACACATGGAAAATCTTGAGCACACACCCTAATTCAAATTAGCTTGAGTTTGTGGATGGATTGGTAAACTTAGAAGGATAAGGATGTTTATAAATTAAAGGGATCAATAAAGAGAAGGTATTTTTATCATTTGATAAATTTTCATTTGTGATGAGAGAGAGCTAGTGGATGACTAGTTTCTTGCTTTAGCCAATTTTGAGGGTGAAAGATTCCCATACAAGTTGGTGTTTGGAGAGGCCATTCAGGTATTTCATGAAGATTTAATGTATTTTTTATTTTCAAGTGTAATCTACAAGGAATCCCTTGGTTTCTTATAGTGCAGCACATTCTCTCAACCATTTCCAGTCTTTATTACATATTCTTGCTCATGGAGGGATTGCGCTTTGGGTGAGCTATTGTACTCTTTGGTAGAGATTATAATGGTCCATTTATGATTGTAATAATATTAATATACTATTTTATTTATATTCATAAATTATCAGTTCTAAATACCAAATGGTTGTATGTAAAATTGATTATTAATGAGCAAACAATGACCATTTCCCCACTATATTGATGTATTCCATCGTAATGATGATGATTTCGAATGAAATAATATTTCTATGATATATTTATGAAAAATTGAATTAAATTTATGATTATTACAAGTTTAATATCCATCACTTAATCATTTTAAGTCATCTTACTCAGTTTATTTGCATTTGGACAAGAATTTGTGCCATTTCCCCAAGGGCCGAACTAGTGATTTTGTAGCTATTTGGGAGAGGGTTATAACAAAATTTATAAAATGAACAATGATGCACAGGAGAAATTAATATTGTCCTTTAAACATCCTATTCCTCTGTTCATAAATTTGAGTGGGTTTGGGAGCATTTGGAAAGCCATTTTCAGCATTTACCTTGGGGGAATTGGAACCCCAATTTTCTAGTGAAAACTCGTACCTTGTCTAGAATATTAAACAAGTTTGTAGAATTATTTAGAGGGTCATAAATAATACCTAAAAATAAAATTCAAGTATTAATATCATTCATATACCTTATCAAAATATTTGGGAGCATTTGGGTCAATTTGGAGACTATTGTACAGGAATAAACACCTTATAACCGAAGGTCTAGGGTTACCAACATACTCATGAAACTTACAGGAAATTGACTCTAGAATGCAGTAAAGGAAATAGGAGGATAGGAAAGACTCACCCGATAGACGATGGTTGATCCTAGCTTGTCCTCTTTCGCTCTGCTTCTCCTCCAAAGTCTTCAGGGATGCTTCTCCTTCACCTGTCAAGAGTCAATCTTCCAAATACAAGATGATACACATATATAAACATGTTAGATAAATCATATTAAGAATACTGAATCATAAGTATTTATCAAATCAAAATATATGAGATACATTCAAGACACATATGGAAGAAGGATTCTCTTTATTAACAATAATGAAAGAGTTCAGATTAGAACCCAACGCCTGAGACAATGACTCCTCTACAGCCAAAGGATTCTGAGTTCCACTGCTCCAAAGACTTCTGTATAAACTCCACCAGCATAACTTTGCTCTCCAAGTGTATGTGATTAACACCCTCCCCAAGGCCTGTATTTATACTTGGTGAAATAAGGCAGTTTTGAAGGTTGAGGAGGTTGAGACAGTTAAGGTGATTAAGGTTAAGTGCTTAACTAATCTCAAGTAATCGTGAGTTTTTATTTTTAATGTCAAAGTTAGATGTACACGGGTATCAATACTCGAAACTCACATATGACCAGCGAGTTTCTCTAAGGGTAACCCATGTACAAATCTGTACATGAGATGCAACAACCGATACTCGTGTACAACACGTGAGTTGCATATAAAGAGAGTCATGTACATGAATTGACATATCTAAAAGGTAAAAATAACCAGCTAGATGGATGATAAATGTAGTTCATAATAAGCCCATCTATAATGTTTTGGGCAACCCTCAATCCATAAATGTCCTTTTGTGTGCCAACATGAGGGATGTCAGCACTCAGACGGAGAGGTGCCATTCAGGTGGATAACATATGCCCCCTAATGTGTGAGGTCAGAGGGAAACGATGGCTGAAATACATTATAATATTTATCTTTGGAGAACTCAGAAATCTAATGGAGCAGAGAGAGTACCTGAAACAAATACATAGTAATGTCATATACAAAGTTACATCTGAGAATGTTATGTTCAATTTACTGGAACACTAGCCTTTTTACAATTTTTGAGTACATCATATGATACAGGTATGAAACCACGTATATTACAAAGGTGGATCGAAGCCACAATATACAATAATGATGAGTCTTCAAAGATTTGGAAGCTGTGTATATGAATAGAACATAATCTTACACAACTTAGTCCATAGGTGAGGAACTAAGGTCTTCATAAAGGATCCCAAAGAACTAGTACAATCCAAGCCATGTGAATAAGGGTAACCTGAAGTTGAACATGGAAAGGATTCAATAGTTTGTCAATCAATAGGTGATAATCAACAACTGAAGCAAAGGAATCCACCAATGATAAAAGTGAATCCTGAGGTATGATCGTCAAAACTTTAGGTCTTTGTCATCAGGAAGTACTGAAACGGAACCATACTGTGATAAGGAAGGAAATAGATCCTCCAACGAATCACAAGAGTGACGAGGAACTAGGCAAAAGAAGGGAGACACAATAGATAAATATATAACAATGATGGGATTAGGCTATAGATCAGACATTGGGTAAAGTCCTTGAACAATAAGCACAACACAAAGATGACCCAAGACAGTGTATAACTTATAGATAGAAAAACTAGACCTATCTATCATGTAGGAGACATGATCAGATTCCCCAGGTATAACAGATAAGAGGAGGAGTAATAAACTCAAAGTAATAGCTGAACGGAAAAGTAATCACTGAGACATGGATATCGGGAAAAACAAAGAGTGCTATGTTCAAAGAGGACATGCTGCCATTACTGAAAACAAGAGAAAACTTCTTCCTTACCTTCCCTGTTAAATTTTAATGAGTCCAGGAAATTTAACTCGGATCCCTCTTCATTTTTTAACAAGCTTGAAGAGACGAGAAAATAATGCTTGATAGTGTCACTGATTCATGGATTTAATGAGCCCAAACTAGTACATGCTCAGTTGGTGTTTTCACATTTAGAGAGTCTGAAAACTCCAAAGAAGACTCCAGGGGGGTCCTTTTTCATCCAATTTAGTCTCCTGAGGCCGAAAAAGTATAAAACATACCACAGAAGAACTCTCTTAACTTCCATAGAAGAAAAGGTGAACCTTTTTCGTACTTAGTCAGGGAGGTCCGAAAAAGGTTAAATTACCACCTACCCAACACTCCTTCCAAAACAACATAAAATAGCTTGAGTTTTACGAGTGTGAAGGAAAGCAAGATCACTTGGAAAGATCCATTTGGTTATGGGAAATGGGGCTTACAACAATAAACTCATTGCTTTGTTCTTAAGTGTTTAAGGAGCATGACAAAGACACAAAGTACACTCGAAATATTTTTCATGTTTAGGTCGAGAGCACGAAAAAGATAAAACTAAGATCAAACTAGGTGTTCCTTTTTCATAGATTTAGTCCCTCAGGTCTGAAAAAGTGATAAACCTATACTTGAGAATACTCTTCTCAATTCAAAAAGAAAAGAGAGCGATCCTTTCTCGTATTATTCCGCGTGGTCTGAGAAAGAGATAACCTACCACCAATGCGGATGCCCGTTCACATATTCTTAACGAGCTTGAACGGATGAGTTAACTCGGTAGTCAAGTCTGTTTTGAAGGAGTCAGACCTGGGCCTAAAGAAAATCCATAAGGGCGGGGAGTCCTATACAAATATAGCTTGTAAAAAGAGATTCGAAAGAAGCTCTATTTGGCGTGAAAAATAGCTAACAGGAGACCCCTATACCTGAAACAGTTGTGGCATGAGCACCAAAGGACAACATAGACATAGAAGAAGGATACTCATGAAAAAGGTTCCTATCCATGGAAGAACAATGGTAAAAATAGGGAACTAATGGCTTAGAATACCATATTCCGTGGCAAAAGGTTGATTGCTAAGGTTAATGTGGATTAAATAAAGATGCCAAAAATGTATTGGAAATAACAAAACCAGCCTATTGGAGCAACAACACTTTGTAATAGTGACAAACCTGTTCCAAGGGACAAAGAAAGATGGTGTTAGTTGAATGAATTTTCAAACTATAGAAAAAGACCCACTTAAAGAAATACAATTTCTATAAATAATTGAAAATCAAAACAAAACTCACCATTTGAAATTTTGAGCCATAAAAAGCAAGTTTGTCCTTCTACCTTTGTTCGATCATTGTGGACATTTGAACTAATGAAAACGAATTCCGCAAGTTGCAGGTAAGCCTACACCCTGATCTCTTCATTTCGATCCAAGCAATTATGAATTTTGAGTCTTAATTCCATTATTAAAAGCATCCTAAATATGGCACGGTGCGTACGCGGGTTGACAATGTGAAAACTCGCATACACACATTCTGTACGCGAGTTGCCTAACTAGACAGTTGTGTACAGTACGCGACATGTCTAGCTAGACAGTCGCGTGTGCTGCGTGAAGGATATAAGGCTAAAAATAGTCAACAAATTTTGAATTTTGATATGGAATTACTGAATCAAATTACTTGTTTTGCTAGGTGAAAAATGGTTCTGGAATGGAAGGAATGGGAGCATGAAATAATGGACCAAGCAGCGCTCTAAAATGCGCCCACTATACATGCATTGCAAACAAGTGGGCTACTAAAATTCTTTTGCACATCACCCATGTGGGCCAATGTCCACCTACTTGAGTTCATGGTAAATTATTGGGATCATGATTTGGGGATGTTCAACCTACAGGGTGAAACCTTGGAGATTACTACTGAAGACATATATTTCATTACTAGTCTGTCATGATGAGGAGCACTGGTGAACTTAGAGGGCACTAGCGGGGGTGGTGACCCCTTAAGTGTCCAAAACTATATAGATGTGTTTTGCACACCGGGTACTCAAAAGAGAGGGAGATGCGTCCATGTTGTACATATCTAAGAATTTACTCTACAGGTACTTGCTAGCACCATTTTGAGGATATTAGGATCCTCCTATTTACATTTGGATACACGAAACCAAATGAGGCTGGCAGTTGACTGTTTTCGTGGTGCTCTCTATGATTGGTGTTCAGGAGTTGTCCCTATCATGAAGAGGCAACTGTCCAATTGCAAGAGAGGAAGGTGGAAAAACTTTGGTTATGCAAGCATATTAGTGGCCTTCCTCTTCAAGAGATTCCCAGCATTGAGCCTTGCCATACCTCTACCGGATAGATCTCCACGTCAGCCGAGGCTGAGCAGGTGGGGAGACATCTTCCTCCGCCAAGGAGGAGCAGACATAGTACATAGTGTATATGATGATGATTTCTATACCTAGTGAGAATGAAAACTACCGGAACTGGAGCAGTTTCCATATGCCAGGATGGACTTTCAAGGTGACCCAGACCTTGTCCTCCCTCCAGGAGGAGCATGGGGAGAGCTAGGTAAATAATTTTTAATTTTTATCATTTTTAATTTTTTTATGAATTTTAAAAGGATAGATATATACATATGTACAAGTCTTAATCCTATAAGTGTATCAAAATGAAGATATTGGACCGGTCCACCCTAAAGGGCACCCACGCATGTTTTTTCATCCTGTCATAGGTGAAGACCTGGGACTGATCAGGGTGCTAAAGGGGAAGATGGATAGGATGACCTAGTGAGTACCTACCTTGTGGATAGAGCATATCCCAAATGGCATGCAGGAGTTCGTAGTTGGAGTTCCACCGGTCTGGCTACGTCTGTTCAGGCAAGTGGCCAAAGCGGTGCTTGTATATATAGAGGCTATGGAGGCTGCAGAAGCCGAGGAGGCTGAGGAAGCTAGAGTGCAGAGGGACCATGGGGACCAAGGTGGTCCTAGTGACCAGGGTGATCCTGCTTAGATCTAGGACATTTTGATGGACTATGATCCACATTTTTGTACATTTTGTATATGACGGGATCTGAGGATCAGACCTGGCCTATCTATGGATAGATATTTTACATATATATATATTGGTGTTGTTGTCAGTTTATTTACAAATGTTTTTATATGTTTGTTGTATATCTTTATAAAATGTGTGTGACATGCCAATCTAAAATGTAATTAGCATATGCATCAGTCAATGAATTTTGATTTCGTGGAATATGATTGAATGTAATAACCTAAAAATGTCTTTCCAATAAATGAATTTGCATGAACTTACGTAATAAAATAGGATGTCGTACCTGATAAGCTCAATTGAGCTGGGAAACCACCAACTGAGAGTCCAGACGGACCTCAAGCTGGGTGATGCCGCATGACAAAGCATCCCATAGGAGCTCAATTACAGCCCTATACTCAGCAACATTATTAGAAGCAGGACCTAAACAAGCGCCTCCTACAGCCACAAGTTGTCCTGATGGAGAGTAAATAACCCATGCTGTTGAAGCTAGGTTACAAGTATGACGGCTGGTGCCATCAGCGAACCCTATATACCTTTCAGAAGACATCCACAACAACCAGCAGATAATATAAAAAACAAAACTGACAACCTAATGTACATAAAAATACCTACAATAAAAATACAAGAAAAAGTGCTAAGCCTAAGCATAGTACTTTTTCAGGTAGAGCCCATTTCTAGTCTTAGGCAGCTTATTCCCATCAAAATCAACTAACTCATATGCGTCCTTTTTCAAAAATTTCAACACAACATAAGGTCCTAACCACATAGCCTTGAATTTTCCTACCCTCAGGGGTTCTTTATCTTGGTCCCAAAGCAAGACAAGTTCCCCCTCAGAGAAAACCCTAGGTTTGACTAATTTATCATACTGAGTTTTGAACCTATTTTTATGAGCTTGATTAGCAGTCAGTGCATCTCTACGCTGTTCATCAAGGTTTTATAAATGTACCAAACATTCCTCAAGCTCAGTCGTATCAGGTAACACATGAATGGCTATCTTTAGAGACGGTATTTCACACTCAATCGGGGTAACTGCTTCCACTCCATGAACAAGTTGGAAAGGGGAGAAACCCGCAGCAGTTTTTACGTTAGTTCAGTAGGCCCAAAGAGCAGGATATAACATGATGTGCTAGTTAGAGTGGGCTGCATCAATTGTATGTTTAAGGATAGTTTTAAAATTTTTGTTGACAGCCTCAACTTGACCATTTTCCTGTGGATATTATGAAGATGAATGTTCTTGTCTGAATCCGAGCATAGTAGTTAGTTCCATCATCATGTTATTTTGAATATGACTGCCATGGTTAGTGACAATCACTTTGGGTATACCAAACCGTGCAATAATCTGATTGAATATAAAGAAAGCTGTTGTTTCCCTGTCGGCTTTGAAAGTAGGCATTGCCTCTGCCCATTTCGTAAAATAGTCAACAGCAATAATGATGTATTTATGCCCCCTAGGCGAGGCTGGGTTGCATGTCACATAATCAATCCCCCATTTCATGAAGGGGCCTACTGAGACAACAGGAAATAACGGAGCAGGATGTGACCGCATTTTCCTGGTGTAAAGCTGACATGGATGACAGCGCTTCACGGCTTCCACACAATCTTTAAAGATCGTGGGCCATAAATAACTGGCACGCAATATCTTCTAGGCCGTTGCTAACCCAGATAAATGACCCCCACATGCTCCTCTATGGGAATCATTCAGGACAATATCCGCTTCCTCATGGGTAAGGCAACGACGCAAGACGGAATCTACCCCTTGTCGATATAAGGTATCTCCTATAATGAGGTAGTTCTTCACGTGAAGGCGTAATTTACGTCGTTCCTCCCTTGAGGAAGCTGTAGGGTACTTCAAAGTCTAGAGATATATGAGGATATCTCCATACCAAGGATCAAAGGTGGATATCAAGAAGATGTACTCATCTCAAAATGAGTCATCTTCAACCACTACATCTTCTTTAGTAGGAAATTCTGCTATAAGTTCAGCAAAAACTAAGGACTTCTTAGACTTAGCGGACTGGAAATCCAAGTCAAACTCTTGGAGAATGACTATCCATTTGTTAAATTTCCCCCCAACAATTCGTCGGGATAAAACATATTGGAATGGATTCACATCCGCCACTACGGTGGTGGTCCTCAGTAAAATGTAGTGATGTAACCTCTACACAGCATAAATAGTTGCTAAGGTTAATTTCTCAATGTGGGAGTATCTAAGTTCAGGTCTGGCCAAAGCATGGCTAAGATAATAAATGACATGCTCTACAAGCTTATCGTCCTCCTGGACTAGTACTAACCCAATGGTCGACTCCGACGAAACCAGATATAATATAAAATCCCTAGAATAATCTGGTGGATGTAATAAGGGTGCCGACAACAAAGATTTTTTCAATGCCTCAAATGCAAGTTATGCGGTTTCATCCCATACAAATGGGGTGTCCTGTTTGAGTAGGTGCATGAAACCTTTAGTGATCTTGGCATAGTTAACAATAAAATGTCAAAGAAAATTAGAATTTCCTTACAGGATTTGAAGTTGTCTGAGAGAACGAGGAGGAGGCAGATTTACAATAGCCTCAACTTTCAATGGATCCACCTAGATGCCTCTACTACAGAAAATGAACCCGAGTAATCTTCCTGACTTGACATAGAATACACACTTGTGTGGATTCAAGCGGATTTTATAATGTCTGCATCTCTCAAATATCAACCGTAAATGATCTGGATGTTGAATCCTCTTACGAGAATGTGCAGGTAGATCATCAAGGTATGGTTCGACAATGGCTTTAATGTCATGGAAAGAAAAGTTCATAGCCCGTTGAAAGGTTTCCCCAGCATTTTTCAATCCAAAGGGAATTTTCTTGTACGCGAAGGTACCCCAAGGACAAATGAAAGCAGTTTTATGTTGGTCTTCCGATTTTATTTGAATTTTATTTTATCCAGAGAAACCATCCATAAACTAAAACACCTCACTTCCTGCACATGCCTCTATGATCTGGTCTATAAATGGTGTGGGATAGTTGTCCTTAGGACAAGATTTATTGAGGTCTCTAAATTCTGTACAGACGCGAATAGTCCCTTGCTTCTTATCAACAGGAACAGGGTTGGACACCCATTCAGTCAAAGCGATGGGATAGATAAAACCAGCCTTCAACAGCTTTTCAACTTATTCCTTCATAGCCGCTGCTTTGCATGGGTTAACAGGTCTTAAATTTTTTCAAACCGACTTGGCATCAAGATATGTTCAGATTTCATGTTCAACAATCGATGGATCTATGCCTGGCATCTCCTCATATGACCAGGCAAAGATGTCGCGAAATTCCTTAAAAAGGGTAGTATAGATGGCAATCTCTTCAGGAGAGCAGTTTGCACCTATATATATGTTTTCTATGACATCAGGGTTCACAGAGATGTTAATAGGTATAGTGGTGGAAATATTTTCCATATTCCCCTCCGCAAACAATCCTTCCCTAGGTAAGGGATTGATAGGTATATCAACATATTTTGACAGTCTCAAGCAAAACTCTTGGTTTTCTATTCTGCTTAGTTCTAGAAGAAAATAGGATTGATGATGAAGATCCTCACAAATCTTACCACATCCACTCATGGCTTCCAGAATAGCTTCATCGAAAGGTAAAACTATGTCTAAACAATCTATAGAGTGCGAAGAGTTTTCTGCCCATGTGGGAAAATAGACTTCTTCCAGATCTTCTGAGACTGTTAGAGGATCTGGAATGAGATCAATAGTGGCTTGAGTGATAGATTGATAAGCTACCTCCACTACCGATAAGGGCACTTCCATTTCATGGGGGGTTGGGAGAACCCAAGGATCAGTCCTATCGACAACCGTAGCTATGGACTTCCCCACACTAGTAGAACCGATATAATTTACCAGGGATGGAAGATCAAATGTGACCATTAGTGATGTGTACATTCCATCCCCCAATCTCTGTGCAGCAGGTTTGACTTGATCAACCAATGGCACAGCGGACTCATTAGACTCTAAACGACCTTTTTGGGTATAATCAAGTTGGTCAATAGTAACCAACTTGCCCTCATGTGGAAAAACCACTACACGAAAAATGGCCGATGCAATAGCGGACATCGCATAAGTCCAAATCCTTCCCAGAAGTAGATTGTAGTCCAAAGGAGCATCAATCACTTCTACTTCAATAGACATTGCTTTGCCTGCCAACTTAATTTCAAAATCCACAAGGATACCATGTGGATGGAAGGATCTTCCATCAAAAGTAGTAAGAAAAGTGTTTGATGGGACCAGCTCTAGGGATCCAAGAGCTTTCCAACAGGTCAAGGACATAACACATGTAGAGGCACCCTCATCAACAACTGCCCTTCCAATGGTCTTACCACCATGGATTACATCTATTGATAAGGCTACATGGTAAGGGAGGTGAATTTTAACATCAGACAAATGAAATTTCACCATGAGACTGGAAGAGTCCATGCTACCTAAAGCTACTAAGATGGCATCCCACTGAGCGGGACAACTCTATAACACCTCTAAAGCTGACATTGCACACAGGGTTTGAGCTAAATCTTCAACCACAGAGTATTTTGAAGCATCCCTATCATTAGGGTTATGCAAGGTCTTCTTGAAGACACCTTTCGATATCTTTGGCATAATTTCAGCAGGCTTCTCTATTGTGAGAGGGTTAGAAGTTTCACCTACAACTTTACCCTTCTCAAGAGTCTCTTTCTCATAATTTTTGTTCCTTGTCTGTAACAAAGTGAAATATTGAACCATGTTGATATAGTTTGGGTCAGGGGCAGTTTGAGTGCCCCCTGCTATGTTAGAAGTTGAAGCCGAGTTCTGTCCTTGGGGAAAAGGATCCTTCAGAACAGCCGGTTGTTGAGCTTTAAGCAGCTTCTGGGATTGATCCATAAGGGGAAAAAGGTGAGTAAGGTGGTCCTCGTGGCACAACTTACACGGGAAATTGACCTCATTCTTTTCTTTCTTTGCCCCATCAGCATTGTTCGCGGGCTTTTGCTTGTTTTGATTTCCCTCTCCCTTCTTGCCTTTCTTTTTCTTTCCGCTGGGCTGCTGATTTCCCTTCTGAGAGGTTTGTGCAAAAACATTTGCACTCTGGGTGGAGGGGGAAGCATTTGCTTCCTCTGTCATAGACTACTTGATGGACAACTAATGAAGTTGTTTAGCCAAAGATTCTACGGTGGGAGAGTGAACGGACCCAACCACACCATCGGCATGGGGTCTAGGCTTAGGCTTCTCTGCATCGTGCATAGGCCTCAGTGCCTCAAGGATAACCTCATACAATATCCCAGATTCTGAATAAATCAAATCCAGTTGCCGGGCCCTAAGAATGGCTTCTTCTTCATTTGTCACTCCTGAGGTGGATACGTCCTTAGATATGTAGGGCAACAGGGATTTAAGGAACCACTCTAATAGGAACTCAGGAGGAATAGTGGCTTTTATAAGTCTCTTTCATCTCCTCCACTCTTGGATGTAGTCTGAGATGTGGGTAGCCTTGTTCTACCTAAAAGTATACAACAAGTCCGTTCTGAAATCATATCAGACCGGAAGTTGAAAGTGGCTAAGAAATGGACTAGCCAAGTCCCAGAAACTACTGAAAGTAGTAGAAGGCAATTCAATATACCATTTTGTTGCGGTACCTGTTAAGGTTCTCTGGAACAGCCTTAACCTAACTGAATCTTCATTCAGTGAATTCGAAGAACACCATAAATGGAATATGGTGGCATGAGCCCCAGGATCTTCACCAACTTTGCCTTCGAATTTAGGGATGTCTGATGCAAATTTGGTGGGAACAGGTTGCCATAAGGGGTCATGCCTCATCGGGTCATTCATTAATTTTGACAAATATGGAAAGTTTAAGGTTTCCAGGAATGGAAGTTTTGGTCAAACCGGGGTACTAAATGTGCCAGCCTGGGGATTAGAGGAACCTTCCCCCGAATGCCCATGGGTAAAAGTGGGGTTGCCCCCTGCCACCGGTTGCGAAGTGGGTAGATTACTCTGAAATGGATTCAGTCTATAAGCCACAGGATTGTGTGTGGGAGGTGTAGTGTAAGAGGTTCAAGCAGTCCCCATAGAAACAAGGGTCTGAAAGACAGGAGTCGGTATCCCTCCACTAAACAACGAAAAGGGAGAGCTCGTAAACGAGACCGAAATTGGAGTTTGGAAATTTTTCCCATAAGAGGTATGGTTCCCAAACTGCACTCCTACATATGAAGGTGATGGGCCTACATATGGAGAGGATGGGCGAATGTGCCCCCCATTCCAAGGGAATCCTTGGACAAACACCAAGGATCCTACTGGACCGCTCTGGGTAGTATATGGAAAGGAAGAAGGAATAGTAGGTATACTAAGGATCCCAGTACCCATATCACCAGAAGTACCTGCTAGGTTTGAGTGAACCGGTGGTTGAACCACCCAGCTCGCTGGAGTCAAAGGTGTAGAAGGTATACTAGATCTACGGGCACTTACCAGGGGAGGTAATACCCCTTCAACCGAAATAGCTGAGGTGAAGACAAAAGGACTTTCTTCCACAAAAGACATGATCCTACCCACAGGGACACCTAATACAGGTGAATCAAAAGGTCTAACCTGAATGATCACAGGATCGTTTAAATAAATCAAGGATCTGTTAAACTTTCTCACAAACTCGTCAGTCTGCAAGTATTCTATCTCAACTGTATCAAGATCAAAATGGTTAGCTATAAGTTTTGGTTCACCAAGAACTTCACTTATTCCTACCGGTTCAAATGAACCGTCTGTGTCCAATCTCCGCCTTTGGGGTGGAGGTGGAGGCTCCAATGTGACGAGAGGAGAAAGGTTTCTTAACCTTCTTGATCTCCTAATAGGTTGGTCCTCCATGATTTAAAATTTGAAAAATCGCACCCTAAGGCCAACTAAACACAAGCAAAACCACAGAGCATACACTATAAAAATCCTAAAGCCTCAAGCAATCAAACAAGGGTGAAAAGATATACTTTCCCGAAGAAAGCTGATGAACGATTACTTGGTGTCATTGAAGTGGTTCTTAGGCACAAGCGAAGGAATCACCCAACCACCCTCCTACACTTTCAACAAGGGTTACCTTCCAATCATATTCAAGGTGAACCAAAAATAGCCTTCCGGTTTACCTAGGTATGATCCCTAAATGTCAAGAGACTAAAGGCTACCTTAGCTATACCAACAGTCTAGGGGGATAGTCGCAAGCCTGACTTGTACACATGGATAGGGTAGCTGAGCGTGAAACTCTGTCTAGGACAGAATCCCCAGATGCATAAAAGTCATGATTTACATTTTGACAAGGAATCGAAGGGTTGTCTCCTTATTCCAAGCCTCCACGCAGCCTCGTGCTTGACTCCCATTTGAGAGGAGCTTCCCAGATACAATTGATAAAGTCAAGGATTTACCTAAAGAAAGGTCCACTACATCTAAATTTTAAAACTTATGGGAAGTTTACACTTCCTATCCCACAAGTCTAGCCTAAGCTGGTAGGTGAAAGGCCCCTAAAAACAAAAATTACTAGTAAATTTTAATTATGCGTTCATTTTAAAGGGTTGTTTCTTACTCAGAAGGAAATGGAGTGATGTACTTATGGTGTTTTTGAATCGATAAGAAACAAATAAAAGTAAAAGTGTGTTTTCAAAGTAAATTACCACTATTAAAGTAAACTTCTTTTTCTTTTTTGTAAATATATATTGATGAACTAAATGCAAACGATAAAAGAAACTAAGCCTATGTTTTTTGTAGTTTTTGAGATTATATTTTAAAACTGAAATGAACACTACTTATGCAAAATCTTGACAATGTTTTCTTTTCACTTTCAAAAATGCTCAAACTCTACCATGCACCTAAAATGCACTATACTTGAGTGTACTTGGATCTAACCAACTGTATAGACAAACAAGCTGAAGTAAAACAAGCTAAAAGAACCAAGAATCAACCAACAAAGGGAGGATAGGAACCATAGCTTGGGTATACACAATGACAAAAATCATTGTAAACTCATAAAGGCAAGTGACAAACCAACCATTATCAAAAGATAGACTAGAAAAAATAATGCCCAAGACCCTGATCACTGATCCGGATAGAGACACTTCAACCTAAAACCCAACAGGCCAAGCTACTTCAGCATGCAAAAAGAAAACAATCCAAGCAAAATAAACCCAAGGGCTTTACGAAAAAGCACAAAGTGTGGTCACCAAAGGTCTTCAGACAAACAACACAATATTCATAAATAAATCCAACTAACAAACAGGAATTACATAAAAAAGGGACAAGCAAACCCAATCCTAAAAAATCCCTATTTCCAGGCTTGTACGCGACTGTGTATAAGAGCAACTCACATACTGTACGCGACTGTCCAAGAGAGAAACCCACGTATGCAGGCCTCTATACGCGACTGTGCAGAAGAGAAACCCGCATACAGGTACAAAATTTTTCTCAAAAACTAAGAAAAATCCACAATACTTTCAAACACTGTGACAAGTATGAACTAGGATAAAATACCACACACAAACTTCAAAGACAATACTGGTCAGGGGTGACAGAAACAACCTACAGCAGTCTGGGTTCCCTAGCGGAGTCGCCAGTTCTGTTGTACAGGAATAGACACCTTATAACCGAAGGTCTGGGGTTACCAACATACTCATGAAACTTGTAGGAAATTGACTCTAGAATGCAGTAAAGGAAATAGGAGGATAGGAAAGACTCACCCGATACACGACGGTTGATCCTAGCTTGTCCTCTTCCGCTCTGCTTCTCCTCCAAAGTCTTTAGGGATGCTTCTCCTTCACCTGTCAAGAGTCAATATTCCAAATACAAGATGATACATATATATAAACAGGTTAGATAAATAATATACAGAATACTAAATCATAAGAATTTATCAAACCACAATATATGAGATACATTCAAGACACATATGGAAGAAGGATTCTCTTTATTAACAATAATGAAAGAGTTCAGATTACAACCCAATGCCTGAGACAAGGACTCCTCTGCAGCCAAAGGATTCTGAGTTCCACTGCTCTAAAGACTTCTGTATAAACTCCACCACCATAAATTTGCTCTCCAAGTGTATGTGATTAACACCCTCCCAAAGGCCTGTATTTATACTTGGTGAAATAAGGCAGCTTCGAAGGTTGAGGAGGTTGAGACAGTTAAGGTGATTAAGGTTAAGTGCTTAACTAATCTCAAGTAATTGCGAGTTTTTATTTTTAATGTCAAAGTTAGATGTACGCAGGTATCAATACTGGAAACTTGTGTATGATGCACGAGTTTCTCTAAGGGTAACCCACGTACAAATCTGTACGCAAGATGCAACAACGGATACTCGTGTACAACACGCGAGTTGCATATATAAAGAGTCACGTACATGACTTGACATATCTAAAAGGTAAAAATAACCAGCTGGATGGATGATAAATGTAGTTCATAATAAGCCCATCTATAATGTTTTGGGCAACCCTCAATCCATAAATGTGCTTTTGTGTGCCACCATGAGGGATGTCGGCACTCTAACAGAGAGGTGCCATTCAGGTGGATAACAGAGACTGAGACATCAAAACTAGTCAAAGGTCGAAATAGGGAAAAACGTGAAAAATGGTCATTTTAATAAAATTTATTAAAAAGGGACATTACATTGGGAGGAAAATATCATTGGATCACACTTCGTGGAGAATCAAATGGTCCTATGTGAGCATAATGTTTGGGTGGTTGAGAACCTCTTGGCCTGGCTTTTCCTTTGTCTCACAGATACTCGGAATGATGCCCCTGCTTCCTCTTTGATTCCTTCTGTGGCTCCCATGGGAATATAAAAACAACCTTATCCTCCTCTGAGTACCATACAAGCACTATGCAGGTTAAAGAAACCATCAATATTGCTGCATATTACAGGAAAACATAACCACTCCTGGTGAAGAGGAATCCCTCTAGCACCAGTGACTCGAGCAATGAGGAGGATACTGGAAGTGGTGCTAAAAGCTCTAAAAAAGATGGTGGCTAGAATATTTTCAACCCACTGGCTCCCTCAGGGGATGGAGGACCAAAATTGCAGCTCGACTTCGGATTTGGGGTTCCTATTGAGGAGGAGAATCCCTCCAAGCCATAGATCTAGGTTCCTAGTTTTTTTTCTCTCTCTTTCATGGTCAATCTGGGTCTATACCTACCAATTAATCACAAGCAGTTACACTCATTTTTTTCTTCAACATTGTTAATTTTGCTGTCACTATGATTTGTTTTCCCTTCTACATAGAGGATCAATTTGACTATAAAATCTTGAATTCCCATGAGGGGCACGTTTCAACTTTCTCTCTTATACATTCTATTTGTAGAACTACCATTATGATTTGTATTTTTTCCTGTATTAGCATTTTGATTCAATAGATTAGTTTGTAAAATTACGAGAAAAAAACAAATATAAATTGTATATAAACGAAATAAAATTATAATAGATTTTATGTAAAATTAATCATCATATGAAAGACAAATAATTGTGATTATATTATTAACCTACAATTATTATGTTGGAAATAGTTTAAAATCCAAGCTACCAAAATTTTTATGTGGTTATCTTCATTTTTTGCTTGGTTTTCTTTTTTAAGTTGTTAGGTTATCTTGTTTTTCTTTTTGCTTATTATTTTTTTATTTTTTAGGTTCTCTTGGTATTTTTGCCTGATTGCTTTTTTTTAAGTTCTGATTTCTCATTTAATATTTAATGGTTTTAAAATTTAAAAAAAGATTTTTTCTATTTATAATGAATGAAGGAAAATTATGTTACATATCATTATATATCATGTCACATATTGATATTTGAACCTTAGTGGGTAGTATACCAACATTACTTCCAACTACTCAATCTACACTTAATTAACTCTGAATTTCAAACAATTTGATATTTTTTAACTGAAAGTATTTTTACGTCTATAGACATTTTTATTTGAGAATTTGGGGTGGAATATGGCCTATACTTTTCTAGGATTGCACAAGGATAAGAAAAGTGTACTTTCAAGATTTATTCTATGGCAATCGTTTAAAATTCAAAATAAACAATTATTTTAAAAAATAATATAAAATAATTGGTAGCTCATGAATGGATAACTGGTAGCGATGAATGTATAACTCGTAGATGATGAATGGATAACCATCTCATGGAATATAACTAAAATAATGTGAGATAAAAAATATAAAAAATATAAGGGATGGTTGATAAATGGATAAGAGGAAGTGAGGTAAAAAGAGAATATAAAAATGTTGTTGTAAATGTAACTTCGGTAGATATTATTCATTGTATTATTTGTATTACTATTATATTTTGTTGTAATTTTATTGTCCCTCATTTCGGTGATTTTTTCCCTCGAAGGTGTCATTAATGTAATTGGTCATGCAAGAGTCGAGGTAAAGCCTCCATTGTAATTCATGGAAATAGTCCCAAAAATAATATTGCAAAATGTATTTTTTAAGTACCCCTAGGATAGGTCATCCCAGTAGGGTCCAAAATTCATCCTTGTTGGACCAAAATATTACACACACGATCAGTATAAATAGGGAGGCACCCTCCCTCATTTGGACATACTGCAAGATCAACTAAGTTCGCTCCAAGAGAGAGAAAGAAGAGTTATCTGTGGAAGAGAAGAAGAAGAAGTTGTGGAAGTTATCTTTGGTCTTTCTATCTCTGTATGACATTGTACTAAGTGACGAATCTATATAGAAGAATTAGTTGGGTTTTATCCCTTGTAGTTTCCCAAGATAAAATTCTTGTGTTGCGCTTGTATAAGGTATCATACCTACCCTCAAAAAAGGCATTGTGCAACCAAAATATTGCTATAATTGCAGATACTAGATATTAGGGTTTCATGCTTGAAAACCCTAGAAGGACAAATATATTTATCTTCGAATTTTCTCTATAACTTGAGTTTGGAGAAGGATCATGAGCTGAAACTTGGATATACTGAATATGAAATATTGATTTATCTTGTGTGCGAGTCTCAATATCAGACTCGGTATACTTCAACATATATGATCCCTCCAAAATAGGTTTTATGCCTCTTCCAGAATTTAGTCTTAAACATGTGACCTAGGGAGAATTGCTATATCTCAGTCTAGGAAGATCCAAATCAAAATTCATAAGATTATGCAGACAAGGAATTCAATTTAGTTTCCATGGTGAGAGTTTTAGACTAATAATTTGAAACAGTGACACATGGAAGTCTATACAAGTTTTCTATACTAAACAAGTACATCACCAAGTCACCTTGGTAAACTTAGAATAAGTTCCACTTGGTGTATCCAATATTTCTCTAACCTATGGGGTTGGAAAGAACACAAATCAAGCTACCCTAGGACATATTTTTAGACCTTTAGGAGCAGAAATTTCAGAGATAAATTAGAATTAAGGTAGGACATTACGGAACGGAACTAGGGCCTCAAAATTTTGGATTTTACCTCCACAAAATTTGGAAAAGGACCTCACTGGACAACTTTCCTCAAGGAGGAACATATTTCTATCCATATAGAAGTTCAATATTCCAAGTTTGGAAAATTAGGGTTTCTATGTGGAACCTTAGGTAAAATAGATCCAGAATCGGCTTTGGTGTCTCAAATTGGTAAGATATATTTCCTTGCTATTTCTATTTAAGGTTCTCATATCAAGATGATTAATCACACAAAGGTTGAGGATACGCTTGAAAGAGAAAATAACTTCGAGCATGTAAGTATAGAATCTCTCTCATTCTAGAAGAGAATGACTTAGACAAATATATCAATGAGGAGGATCTAAAACCAGATGAAGAAGAGGAAAAGGAAAACCACAAGAATTTAATGATAAGAGATAAAAGGATTAGTGCAAAGACCATCAACGATAACCTCATCCCTCGTGTATCATCATTGGAGACTCATAATAAGATATTAGATACTTCGATGAAATTATTTGAAGTAAATAACATCAACTAGAATATGACCCTACAAAATAAACTCAAGAATGTGAATATCCAATATTATGAAATCATTTACTCTTACTTCACAAGGGTTTCTCAGGTCAAGGAACAACTACATACCATTCAAGAAAATGTTGAAGAAGGAGATATTGTTATGAACACCTTGAATGGAATTCCAAGTTCATGGGACTCATTCATTCAATGTATATGCACCAGAAAGAAACTAATCAAGTTCAATAGACTATGTAAGGAATGCACTCAAGAGTAAGTTGAATTAGTATCAAGAAAAGAGAATATTAGAGCAAGTGAAGATCAAGCTATTAAAACTCAGGTAAAGAAGAACGAAGGAAAGAGGGAGTACCACTCTCACAAAATACCCAATAAATTCCAAAAGAATCATAGATCGGGAAGGGATTACAAAAATATTATATGCTACACATGTGATTAGAAATTCCACTTCTCAAGAGATTGTCTTAGAAACAAAGGATCCTCCAAGGAAAACGAAAATAAAAGGAATCATGATCACAATGATGAATATGATGATCTGGAAAAGAAGAAAATAAGGGAGGATTCCTCAAGTGATGAGGAATATGTACTTTGATCCAGAAAGATTCAACCCATGATTAAGAATAACTTCTTATCCATCACAGCATTATATAAGAAGGGATGCACTTGCAATTGATGAAGAAGAAGGGACACACAAATCCATGATATGGAAGACTTTCTCAACATTGTCAATCATGAGCAATACAAACATATGTCCTTAGAATTAGATGATGACAAAAAGAAAATTTTCAAAGAATCCATCTATTCTTGCAAGGAGACAAGGATGAAGAGGGAGTCCACCCACCAAAAAAACAAAGATAAGTGCTTAAATTGCCATTTCCTACATATCTAGTTACTTAAATGATATTGTTTAGTTCTGTACATATTTATGTTTAGTTGATGTATTATGCATGTTTGAGTGTCTAAATTTATGAATAGTATACTACTAACTTTCATGTGATGGGTAAGTAGCCTATGGTGTTGTTCAACATTCCATTGCTACTTATCTAGAATGAAACCTCTTTGTTGACATATTGGGAGTAGTGCATACTCTTAATAATTTTATAGTAGAGATGGAAGACATCTAGAAATTTACTCTATGTATATGGGATGTGTATAAATATTGCATTGGATAACATAGTTACATGACTATGTGGCATATGTCTTTGGGCATAAGAAATTTTCATTATTAATATGTTTTAAAAAATATGAAATGTTTCTAATCATGCAACTAAACTTGACTTGTAGGAAGGATCATATGCAATCACCCATAAGAGAAGAATGATGATGATTCAAACATAACAATAAAAAATGAATCAATACAATAAAGTACATGAAGAGAAACCTGATATGATCGTGCAACAGAGACCCGCAGATCCACCTCAAGAGGTGAACACCCACAAGAGAAGACCATCTTCAAAACGAGATATCATCCAAGACAAAGAAAAGTATGGTGATCTAGAAGGGATATCTAGAGAAAGTAAGAGTCCTCAAACACACTTCGGTTATGGGGCACTATTGTGTGACATCATTGATGCAGATCCTTCCAATTATGAAGAAGCAAATGAGAAGAAAGAATGGAATGAGGATATGATCAAACAATACCAATTGTTCATGGAGAATGATGTACATGATGCGATTTTGAGACCTAAAGGAATGTACGTAGTGCCTTCCATGTGGATCTACAAGATCAAGCTTGCAACAAAGGAGGCTACCTGTCACTCCAGTGAAAAATGACCAGATGCAGAGCGTACAAGATGTAGAGGGAGGATGGTGCTCCACTTTAGAGGGAGTGACTACAATAGATCTCATAGTTCAAGAATATTGACATGATTCTTTGGATTAGAGGTGTGGTAGAATCCAAAGGATATTTTACTTAGCTAAGGAAAACATGTCTTCGATATGTTAGATTGCAAGGCTACACTCATGGAATCACACTTGAAGTTGTTGTGTGATCGTACTTTAGAGATAGTTGATGCCATAGTATACAGGAATATGAATGGTTCATTGATCTACCTGATGAGCATGAGGTCATATATATAATTTGTAATGAATAATTGGAGCCAGTACATGCTGGATTCGATACGTGCTCACATGGTTGTGACAAAGCATGTGCTGAGGTACCTGGAGGGTACAAATGAGTATGAACTCAGATATTTGAGAGATTATATGATCTACCTACATGATATGTTCTATTCAATTGGGCCGGTAGTGTTACTGATAGGAAGACAACTTTCGAGTGTTGCTTGTGCTTGAGGTCTAGTATGATTTCTTGGTGTAGTAAGAAGCAGAGGAGCGTAATATTGATTATATTTGAGGTAGATTATATTGCAACGTGTTCAATAAGTTGTGAGGCAGTGTGGATTCAAAAGAAAATTTTTGGACCGTTCAATGTCGAGTTAGAGATGACTTGTGTGTCGTAGCACATCAATATTTGATATCATTATATCCAAGATATGGTGCAGAGAGGAGAAGTGAGGATCCAATATGTTGAGACAAATGAGAAGATATTCAATGTCTAGACCAATCCTCTAGCAAGAGTGAAGTTCAAACACTTCAGGGATAAGCTTGGAGTTGTACATATTGATGTCCATCGCAAGAAGAAATTCCTAGATGGTTCTAGGACTACATTCAGTATGAAACATGACTAACCCTATAGATATCCACATTTAGTATGAAACAATATTGACCCCACAAAGATCTGCATTCATTATGAAACAATATTGACTCATGCAAAGCAATCTAGTATGAAAGGGTCTGGAACTGCGGAGATCTGCATTCAATATGAAACATGAATGACCCTGAGAAGGCATCTGATATGAAATAGGACTAACATTGCAAGGTAAATCCAATATCAAAAAGGGACTGGCACTATCCGAGGTACATCCAACACGAACCAGGGTTGGCACAGTAAGAATATGTTGATGAATCCCTAGATGACATCTAGGCCTACATCCAACATGAAATAGGATTGTATCTATATATAAATTCTAAGGATTTATATATTTGTCATGTCCGCAATTAAATAATTTCCAAATAAGATTACTTGCAAATAATGTTTCACCAACCTATTAGTTCCCTAGGTTGAGATGGAGACATAAATTTTGTAATAATAGGATACGAGACCCAAAAGAAATTTATTTTACCATATTCACATTTAAATGGGTCACATAAATGATAAGATCTAATAAAATAAGGTGGCACGGGTTCATGAACACACTTGGAAGCTTGTGGAGCCTTTGGGTGACTAGATTCCCTAGACACTTGGAATGATCTTCATCCAAATTTGAACACATGGGTAATGTAACATTATTGGAAGATGATGTGGTTTCAAATAGAATATAATGAGCCAATTAATTGAAATTAGTAAAGGATATTAACTTCCATGGAAGAGGAAAATACTAGAAGACATTGTGTGCCACTTGGAAGGAGATTACATGCACTCTATGACAACAAATGATGAAAGATTCTATGACAAGTATGAAAAATTCAGACTTGATTGCAGACATGAAAAATATTACATGACAAGGATAAAAATATCCACCAATAGGTCGAATTTGGGATTTAGAGGAAGCCATTCGAATTGTGGAAATAATTGGAGCATGAAGAGGAAGACAAGTGTCACAGGAGTTACTAAACCACTAAGTTGCGTTGGAGGAATCCCATGGAGGGAAATTTGACTTTAGGAGGCCTCATGAATTTAATAAAAGGATTTCATGAGGAAGGAAAATATATTTTGATCATCTGTTAATCGGTGTTTTGCATTTTGGAGAGTTTTTGCTTGTCCATTGGACAGTGAGTGTTCACTCTCACTACTTGTGAACCAAATTTGAGCGGGTTGAATTTATTTCCAAGTTGGTTGAAAAATAGGTCATTCATACCTCTCATTGGAAATTAAAGAAGGTTTTTTGTTGCATTTTGAATTTCCATACTCTAAAAATTATCATCTATCTCCCTATTCTCTCATTCCTTCTTCTCCATTCCCCACACTCTCATGTTGATGGCGCACTTGTTGGAGTGCTGCTTGCACTTTCATGAGTATATTTTATTCCCAAGATTTAATATATTATGTATGGATATGTAATATCATTTCCATACACTCTGTAAGTCAAAATATACAAATTTCTTGTATGAAAGGTGTGCATTCCCATGTTTTTGAATAACTAGTTTTCGTGGATTTGGATTCAATCTTGAATTAGTTTTATATCAGATTTGTATGAGCGACATTATATGATTTTGATGATGTTGTGATAGATATATATGATTTATTAATCTGTAATTTCATTTCCCTATTCTCTGTGTCTCTAAATCCAAGAAATCCATATGTAAAACGCTTGCAATTCCATGACATTAAATCACTAGTTTTCATGCATTTGACTCCCATACCGAATGAGTTGTATACCAGAATTGTATGAAGGGATTTATCTGATGTTTAGTATTATTGGGGAATAAATTTGTATGTTTTATATTCTATCTATATTTCACATCCTGATATGAAACTTTAACTCTACCTTTCATATGTCAAAACTGAGCTAGTTATGCAATTTCCCCATAAGCAATTTCCCTGAAAGTGGTCATGTGAATGTTTAAATTTATAATCACTTTACAGAGATAATTCCTATGGTTAATTGTATCCCTGATTTTTAGTATTCATACTCTTTCTATGTTCCAAAATTTGAGATGGTTCTACTACGTTTGGAGAGCCAAACATGTCATCTACCCTTGGGGGTTTTAACATCGTTTTACTGGTGTTTTTGTCCTTCTTTCCCTATGGCCAAAATCAAGTTGAAAAATAAATTGGAAAGTGTACAAGAATTAATATTATGCATTAGTATGTCCTAATATTCCACAAGATATTCTATGCATAATTTGAAGTCATCTGGGTGCATTTGGGTCAACTTGGGTTTCACTAGTCTAAATCTAGAAATTGACCAAAGTTGTTCAACTTGAGTAACATGTAAAAATCAATTTCTGATTCATCCATTGAGTGTAGGGGGTATATTATTATGTGTTAAATCTCATGGGATCCATCCATAATAATTTTGGAAATGTTTGGTGGTGTTTACAACCAAACCAAGAAGGACTAGTTGACCACATTTTCCTAGTAAATTTGCATTGTTTTTCCTTAACAAAAATCAAGGTTGCAGAGGTCAAAAGTTAGATTCAAAGTGTCCATAAATAGTCTTGGTATGTTTTAAGACTCACCATACGATTTCCTTTTAAATTCAGGACCATTTGGAGAAACTTGGAACCCTCTAGAGTCATGATTAGTTAATCTCGAATTTGCTCAAATTGTACTTTTCTCCAAAATTCAAAGTAATGACCCAACTTGAAAATTTTGGAGAAAGGCACTATTTGGGAAAATTCAAGCTTATCTAGTCTTGACTCGAGGGGTTCTGAATGGCACCAAATGGTCTCAGATTTGGAATGATATGATATGATGAGTCTTAATACCTCTCAAGAGACTCTGTAAACACTTTGAGACTAACTTTAGACCTCTACAACTTTGTTTGGTACTAATGACAGAAAGAGAAAAATTACGAGGAAATTGTGGTGAATTTCCCCTAGGGTGTAGGCCAAATGGTGTGCGACCCTCCCAAATTTGTAAGAAGAGTATGGGGACTGATACAAGACCTCAGGGACTATTATGAAACATGGTTATGACACATTTGTTTCGTAACTTTTAGTGAAATTGCTTAAGGGGAAATGACATTTATAGCTCCATTTTAGCTCATAAAAAGTATATGAAATAGTTCAAAACATGGAATAATGAATGGAGACAATGTACAACATATAAATAGCTTTCTCAACAACATTTAACTATAAATTTTCCTTTAAATTTCAAACTAGGGTTAAACAACATATTTAATTTGCTACTGGAAAACCACACATGAACTTCTTTACTAGTATTGGAGTGGAATATAAATACTAAGAAACATTCACAACATCAAATAAAATATAGAAATGGTTATTTTTGGGTATGGAAACCCCCATAAAAAAAACCCAATATGGGAAACCAGGTGCAGCAGTCAGATAAAGAATATTTATTAACAAGATATGGAACTTTTTACAACCAGCAGCTAGATCACCCAACCTAGAAACCAGTCACCTTTACAAAATCATTGAAAAACCCAACAATCGGGTTAAGCCACCCTATGCAACTATACAGAACCGGTGTCAACAGTATGTCCCATATGTATGGAATCCATACGATGCTGATGTCAACATTATGGATCAGTACAAGATTTGTATGACCATGTTTTTGTGTATGATTCTTCTCATATACGTGATATGTATGGTATCCAGCTCATCCTGGTACTTTGATGAGTATATCGGGTAATTTCTCCTCCATATTTTCTATAAAATCCTTTGGTTGACTTCTCCCTATCTGTATTTCTCATGTGTACATGCCCTCTCTACCAAATATCCTTCTAACTCAATGGCTAAGAAAAAACCCTAACCCTCACTATGGATCTATGGATGAGATCCTCCAGTGAGAATAAATGGGCAAGATTAGATTAATCATTACTTAAATATTTCACTTTTCACTTTATAAAAGTGATTCCATTAAATTCAAAATCAAATTAGAATAATTAAAGTATTTTCCTAAGTCAAAACTTAGAAAAATCACTTTAATAGATTTGGATTCCAGTTTAATGTCTCTCTAGCATGCAATGCCACATGCAATTATAGAAGACCTTCCTTGTTGCCTCTTTCTAACATTAACATCATAGAAATTCCTTAATATAGATGATATACATAACTCCTTCGAAATGGAAGCCAACACATGAAAACTAGTTAATCAATATCTTGGATATGTGGGTATTTTTTCACATGTAATTATGATAATTCAACTTACAGAGTGTAGGGACACAATATCACAGAGCCAGACATCATGTACCCAATTTTGGTCATCAACTAAGATTATCCAAGTGCAAGCACCACTCCAACAAGTGCACCATCAAATGAAAGCATGGAGAGTGGTGAGATAGGAATGAGAAAAGGGGGAAATAGATGAGTCTTGAACTGTATCATCCTTAAATATACAACTAAAAAACTTCATTTATCTCCAAATGAGATTTTAGGGTAGCCTCTCCATCAACCAACTTGTAAAGGAATCCAACTCCCTCGAAATTGGTTCACAAGCAAAGAGAATGAACACTCATCGTGCAATGGACAAGCAAGAGATCTGCAAAATGGAAAAGGAAAATTATCAAATGATCAAAATCCACTATCCTTCCTCATTAAATATTTTTATTAACTTCATGGGGCCTCCTATGGTAAATTTTCCCTCCATAGGCTTCCTCTAGCTCATCCTAGTAGTTTAGTATCTCCGATGACACTTGTCCTCTTCCTCATGCTTCAATTATTTCCTTAATTCGAATGGATTCCTCTAACCCCAAAATGTTCCCTCTTAGTGGAAATTTTTATCCCTTTCATGTCATATTTTTCATAGGTCTGCAATCATGTATGAATTTGTCATATAACCTTTCATCATAGTTGTCATAGAATGTATGGAATCTCCTTTTAAGTGGCACAGATTATCTTCCTAGCCTCTTCCTCTTCTATTAGAGTTGCTTCCATTCACCAATTCGAATTCCTTTGCTCATGATGTGCTACTTGACACCTCTTCATTTCCTAATAACGTTATATTCCCCATGAATTTGAATTTGGATGAAGGTTATGCCAATAGTCGACGATATGTCACTAGTCAATGGTCGACAAGATGAGAGCTATTGTGGCCATGAAGATGATCCAGTGATGATGATTTAGAGTAATGATGATTGAGAAATGATGATCCAAAGTGATGATGATACAATAATGATGATGTCTAGAGATTGTGTCTAGTTGTGGTGATGACCGGGTCGAAAGAATACATCCTTTGTTAAGAGGGAGTGTTGTTGTAAATGTAACTTCAGAAGATATTCTACATTGTATTATTTGTATTATTAATATATTTTGTTGTACTTTTATTGTACCTCATTTTGGGTATTTTTTCCCTCCAATTGGAAGGTGTCATTAATGTAATTAGTCATGTAAGATTCGAGGTAAAACCTCCATTTTAATTCGAGGCAATAATCCCCACAAGAATATTGTACAATGTATTTTTTGAGTACCCCTATGATAGGTCGGCCCAGTAGGGTCCAAAATTCAACCCTATTGTACCAAAATATCACACACATGATTGATATAAATAGGGAGGTGCACTCCCTCATTTCAACATACTGCAAGCTCAAGTAAGTTTGCTCCAAGAGAGAGAAAGACGATTTCTCTACATAACAAAAGAAGAAGAAGTTGCAGAAGTTATCCTTTTGTCTTTATATATCCGTCTAACATTGTACTAAGTGACAAATCTATACATAATAATTTGATTGGTTTTCTCCCTTGTGGTTTCCCCAGGATAAAATTATTATGTCTTTCTTTTGTGTTGTGATTGTCTATCTTTCTGTGATCCTATTGCATATGGTTACGATGTTATGATGTTAAATTATTTAAGATGTTGAATAACCATTAAAATATAACAAAAAATAACTAATGGTTGGTAAATGGTAAATACTAACAATGTCGATGATAATTATTAATATTTCATATGATTAGCTAGATATCATTAGTGTTTAATCCGGATTCACAACAGTAGCATATGAAGAATCACTGAAAGAAAAAAAATCACAAGACACACACAATATTTATCCTGGGAAACCCTCGAGGGAAAGAAAACTTAGCAAAACTTCCTTTATATAGATGTATAAGATAAAACCCCCAAAATAGGAATTCTCCTCCTTGCTGGTATCTTCTATGCATTACACAAGTGTGTGTTTATGTGTTATAATGAGGAGCACAAGTCCTCTATTTATACACTTTAAGTCACTTGACTTTTACCCTAACAAGTCGGCCCCACTAAACTGACAGGGCCGACTTCACCTACGAAGACTCAAAATAGTATTATATTATATTCATTAGGGTACTACTGACCTGACTTATGATGGATGATTTACATCATGAATCTATGATGGAAAATAACATCCTGACGGAGGAATAAAACATCCCCCTTGGGGTGCATCAATAAAATACATTTAGAATATCCTTTGAAGTTACAATATTTCAACACTCTCCCTTAACGATAAGGGTATTCGACTGAGAACAACATCATCAACTATAGGAGTAACGAGAGAGATCATATTCAACAATATCAAGGTAATACATCTATACGTCATAGGAACTTTTCAACAATCATCAGTAGCTAGAATAGTTACTCTTCAATTTCTTCAGTACTGGAACATCATCTTCCACAACATTGAGTCTTCATCTTCTGCAACACTCGATCACCTCGATCCTTTGCAGTAGCACTTCGATCTTCTCGATCCTTTGTCACAACACTAACTACAGTACACATGATCTCTTTTCGAGAAGATCAATCCCTATCAATTTAGGACATAGTTCCAAGGATGATGTAATCCTCATCAACCTACTCCCCCTTAACGAGGAGGGTCCATAGTGTGGACCAAATTGATCATCTGCAAATGAATACAAGACCACATCATATGCAAGGACTCATCATAGACCATCCTCAACCTGTTAGATCCAAGAGAACTCCAAGCAAGTGTTATACTATGACATCTCCATGTGCATGTAGGAATAATTTCCATGTGAGAGAATCATCTACAACTGCAGATCTTGTCTGCACCTAAATGCAGGACCTGTCATCCATAAGGACTCATCGTAGATCATTCTCAGCTTCAAATATAGGGCCACTCCTAAGTGAGCTTTATTCTATGACATCTACAAATGAATGTAGGTACACTCTCCATGTGAAAGTATCGTCTGCAACAACATATCTCATCTGCACCTAAATGCAAGACTTGTCGTCCATAAGGACTCATCGTAGAGCATCCTCTGCTTCAAATCTAGGAACACTCCTAAGCTAGTGTTATTTTATGGCATCTACAAATGAATGTAGGTACACTCTCCATGTGAGAGTATCATCTTGCAGGACCACCCTTAGCTGGTAATATCTAATACCATTCTCAAGAGAATAGTGTTATTATCTGCAAGACCATCCTCAAAAGAGGATACTATCATCCACAAGTGAATGTCAGATCGTATTAGAATCTGCAGGAGCACTTGGCCTCTTTTGTAATGGAGAATCACTACCATCCCAATAAAAATTCTAGTCTTATCATCACTCCCCCTTTCTAGGGAGGATCCATATCATCAACTTGCTCCCCTTTTTTTGAGGAGGGTTCATATATTTGACATGTTCTTCTTTTCTGAGGAGATTTCATATCTTTGACCTGTTCCTCCTTTCTGAAGAGAGTCCATATCTTCATCGTTCCTTCTTGCAATGAAATTCTATAGTATCACCACTATTCCTCCTTGCAAGGAAAGTCTTTTCAGACTACACCAAGATTGTCACATAATTATTCAAGCTTTAATCAAGATAGAGGCTTGGTCATCACATCAGCAACTTGCTCATCGGTACTCACATACTGGAGCTTTATAGCTCCCTTTTGTACCATAACCCTTATATAAAAATATTGGATTTCTATGTGCTTTGATTTATCATGGAACACATGATTCTTTGTCATCTTTATACAACTATGGTTGTCACATAGAATCACTGTGGTACCCAAATCCATGTCAAGTAGTCTTGACATCATTTTTTCGAAGCCATGTCGATTCACAACTAGCGGAGCAAGCTGATATGTACTCTTATTCAGTCCCGCTGAGAGAAACACTAGACTGTTTCTTACTAAACCATGAGATCATGTCGGATCCCAGAAAATAACATCCACATAAGGTGCTCTTTCTATTTGTGACACTTCCTGCCCAATTTGAATTTGTTATAACATCCACCTAAGGTGCTTTTTCTATTTGTGACACTTCCCGCCCAATCTGAATTTTTGTATCCATACAATTTGTAGTCATGATCCCAAACATAGTAAAGTCCAAACTCTATCGTACCTTTTAGGTACCTCATCACATAATTTGTAGCTATCAGGTGAACCCATCTAGGTTTAACTAGATACTAGCTTAAGGTGTTCACAACAAAGAATATATTTGGCCTTGTATTCGTAAAATACATTAATGACCCAATAATCTGTCTGTACTGATTCATATCCACTAACTTTGATAATTCATCATATAACAACTTCAAGTTGGTGTCCATGGGTGTGTCCATGGATTTAAAATCCAACATATTAAATATTTTCAAGATTTCTACTGCATACTTTCACTGGTTCATAAATACTCCTTTTGGATTCTGCCACACTTCCATCCTGAGGAAATATTGCATCAATGCAAGATCTTTCATCTCGAATTCTTTAGCTGGCTTCTTCTTGCTTTATGTGATCTATTTCTCATTTTCAATCAGAAATAGATCCTCCACATACAAAAATATATATCATTTCATACTAAGATTTAGGAGCTTACTTCAGTCTATCCATAGCCTTTCTCAATTTACATACATGAGTCACTCTGTCTTCGGATTCAAATCCTTGTGGTTTTTTGATGTATACCTCTTCATCAATCACACCATTTAGGAAGCCTGTCTTTACATCTATCTAGTGTAGATCCCACTTCATCATGTAAACAAGTGTTGTGATGGTTCTGATGGAAGTGTAGCTTGATAATGGAGGAAACTTCTATTCATAATCAATCCCCTCTTTCTAATAGAATCCTCTGGCCACAAATCGTGCCTTGTATTTTCAATAATTCCATCAGTTGTATGTTTTACCATCTAGATCCATTTGAAGATACCACATTCTTGTTTTCTAGTTTGGTTACTATATCCCAAACATCATTTGTCATTATTGGTTAATATTCTTCTATCATTGCTTCCACCCATTATTTCTTTTGTGCAGCTTCCTCGTAGCTGGTTGGTTCTTGATCTACAAGATCACACATCAAAGCTACATAACTAGAAAATAGATTTGATCTGTTGTTTGTTCTTGTGGAGCCTTCTAGAGCTCCATACTTTTATAATTCTTCTATGATTTCTCTTTCCCAAGCATATTTCTCTTTCGATATATATCCATAGTAGGGGGTTCCCGAGGTTCTAGCATATCATGATCTTCTGAAGATACTATTTCAGTAGAGGTTTCAACTTCTATCTTTCTGGGAGGTACATCCTCTTCATGTACTTCTTCAGGCTGACACCTTCTAGATTTCTTAGGAGATTTTTGTTCATCAAATGTCACATCCCTACTAATATCTATATGATGGAATATTGAAATGTATATCATTAAGGATTTGGAGACTTCATAGTATCCAAAACATATTCCCTTCTTTCTATAAGTATCCAACTTGGTTCTCTTATCTTTTGGACTATGTACATATACTGGACAACCAAATATTTGAGATGGATCACTTCAGGTTTCTTTCATGTATACATTTCTTCAAGATTCTTGAATCCATGAGCACTGTGAGATAATATATTATGCACTTACATAGTTGTTATTGTTGCTTCATCCCATAGATGCATGGGATGGTCTTGGTCATGAATCATTATTATCATTGCTTCCATAATGGTTCTATTCTTTCTTCCGCAACACCATTCTGTTTGGGATTGTAAAGAGTGGTTAGTTCCCTCTTAATTCCATCTTCCTTACATAATGATTCAAATTATTTTGAAGTATATTCTCCACCATGATCTGATCTCAGTGTCTTGATTATTCTTTCTAAATGGTTCTCTATCAAGGCTTTGAATTCCTTGAATTTCCGAAACACTTCACTCTTGGTATTCAAGAAGTATATCCATGTATTTATTGAATAGTAATCAATAAAAGTGGCATAATATTCATATCCACTTAAATATTTGGAGAGAATAGGACCACATACATTAGAATGAATTAATTCCAATGTACTTTTAGTCTTTTTTTAACTTTTCAGAAAGGGATTCTTGATGTTCTTTCCTCTTGCACATCCTTTGCAAGTTCCTTCATGATCAATATTCTCATATGGTAACCCTATTACCACCTTGATCACATAGGGTAGTGTTTTGCAGTTGATGTGATCAATCCTTCTGTGCTATAGTTCACTTGATCTAGTGGTCTCATGGACAAGGGTTGTCTTTGGATGTCCCTTGATTTTTTACATTCCTCCTTCTTCTTCATCAATGACCACAACATATTCAAGTGTCTTTCCTTTGGTCCACATGAGTACTTGTCCATCGATAAAAGAAACTCTATATCCTTTCTTATCTGGTGCTAAGGTGGAAAGTAGGTTCTTTTTCAAACCTGGTACATAGTACTTCCATCATCTTCATGGAAGTTCCAAAGTCAAGCTTGTAGCTTGATTCATCAATACCTTTGAGGGGATATTGATAGTCATCTCCTAATGATACTTTCTGAGGACATTTATTTTCTTCAAGTCTTGAAATATTTTTCTTCTTCCCTATCATGTTCTTTGAAGCACTAGTATCAATAAGCCATGTATCTTCTCCAAGTGTTATAGACCTAGAGAGTGCAGAGAATAGTACATACTCTTCTACATTTTCTCCACTTGTTAGTCTCTTTAGAGGTCTTTCTTCTTCTTCATCATCCTCATCTTTAGCTAGATGAGAACGATGCCTTTTTTTGTTCTTCTTCTTCGATGGACACTCTATGGCAAGGCACCCTATATTATGACAATTATAGCATTGATATTTTGAGTAGTCTTTCTTCTGATTGTTTTCTCTTTTATTTTGAAACTTACTTGGAGGTCTATGCTCCTTGTGACTATCCTTCTTGAATATTTTTTTTTTCTTTGTTTAGTATGGATGGCTAGATCTTGATCATCTTCTTTAAGTAGAGCTTCTCTGTTAGCTACTCTAGCTTCTTATTGGATGCAATCTCCCATACAATGTCAAAATTCATACTTTCTTTTATGGCACACATAGTCTGTATGAATGAATCCCAAGGTCTAGTGAGACCATTGAGAGATATCATACTAACTAGTTCATCTTCATCAAGGGTGTCTCAAATGGAACTTAGTTGTTCCCTGAACTAGGAACCCTTGTGAAGTAATATCATCTTGGTACCCTTTAGTTTAGATCTCAAATTCATATTCATTTTGATTTTCTTTCCCTCATACATTCTAGAAAGCACGTCATACATTTGCATTGGTGTCTTCTTAGATGACACTTCAATGAACAATGATCATCATTGCCTTGAGTAGGTCTTTTTGATGATTCTCCTTAGCTTCATCTTCTTTTAGTTTTGCAAACTTCATCCTTAATGTACTTCTCAAGATCATTCTCTCTAAGAATGAGACCAACCATATATTACCATGCTAGGAAGCTTTCTATGCCTTCCATCTTGTCCTCAAGCTTAGTGCTTGGGGTCATCTTATCCAAGAGGTCACTAAAAATTGAAATTTCTCAAAATGAAAATCCGACCTTACCAGGAGATGTGCTTGAATGAGGTGAGTTGGTTGGTCCACTTGGTTTCTCGAGATCCCAAATTTTCACCCTTCAAAACTTGCTTGCGAGCTTGCAGTTTCTATAGATTTTTGGTTCTGGTTTTTTGTAGTTTTCTGGTTCAGGGCCAAACTAGAGTTTGGATTTCCCGGAGATTCACCCACTCAAAAAATTCAATATGGGGCTCAATAGATATTTTCTAGGGAGGTGCAACTTTGTCTTCAAGAAGATCTTCAAAATTCCAAACTTTGTAGAAACCCTAATTTCTTCTGGAGGTAGAGGAGAGAGAGTTTCACCTAATGAAAGTTGTTCTATTCAGGCTAGCTCTAATACCATGTTAATATTTCATATGTTTATCTAGATATCATAAGTGTTTAATGCAATTTCACAATAGTAGCATATGCAAAATCACTGAAATAAACACAACCACAAGATAAACATTGTATTTATCCTAGGAAACCCTAAAGGGTAAGAAAACCCAACAAAACTTCATCTATATAGATGTATAAGATAAAACCCCCAAAACAAGTATTCTATTCATTGCTTGTAGGCATCTCTCTCTCCTATGTGCTACACAAGTGTGTGTCTGTGTGTTATAATGAGGAGCACAAATCCTTTATTTATACACTTTAAGTCACTTGACTTTTACCCTAACAAGTCAGCTCCACTAAGATGACTAGGCCAAATTCAGCTAGGAAGACTTAAAACAATATTATATTATATTCATTAGGGTGCTATTGACCTGACTTACAATGGAGGCTTTACCTCATGACTCTATGATGACCAATAACATCCCGACTGAGGAATATAACATCTCCCTTGCGGTACATTAGTAAAATACATTTAGAATATCCTTTGAAGTTACAATATTTCGACAATAACATGTAGCTAGGCATGGATAACTTGGAATTGAACCACTTTATCTAGAAGAATGTGAGAAAAAAAATCAAATTGTCTTCCATCCCATCACTATTTCTCCACCATTTAGTCCCTATTGGAGTGATCTCGCTACAAAATAAGTGGGTGTGCTAGTATCTTATAATTTTGGAGTGGAATACCATCTATGTTTTTTCTAGATTGTAAGATATTGGGACAAGTGTACTGCCCATATTTATTCTAAAGTCATCGTTCAAAATTCCTAATAAACAATTATAAAAAATTTGAAAATAGCTCATGTGATAAGTGCACTTTGTGGTAGTTGGGAAAAAACAAAAAAAACTCGTGTGATCATTGCACTTAATGACATGGTAATGTGTAGTTCATGTGACACAGGAAATCCATCTAGCAAGTGGGAGTCAAGATAATGTGCACAAGTTTTAGTGGAACTCCATACTCCTATAAACTCTTAATACTAGCACAACCACTTAATTTGTGGTTGGTGAACGTCTATAGATTGCAATTTAAGTTATCCATGATCCAAGTATCCATTTATCAACCACCAGTTGTTATATATATATATATATATATATATATATATATATATTTATCTCTCAGGTTCTTCTAGTTATTTACCATAAGCTACCAATTATTATTTTTTAGATTGTTTTTATTTTAATTTTTTAATTTTTTAAATTCTTTTAATTTTTATTTTTTATAATTGTTTATTTCCAATTTTGAAGGACTGCCATATAATCAATATCCATAGCACACTTGTCTCATTCTCTTCCATATATGAAAAAGCATTGGGCGTAGTCCACCCCAAATCTCAAATAGACTTAAAAATAAACTCCTCTGAACTTGTCTCGTTCTCTTCCATATATGAAAAAGCATAGGCCGTATCACCCCAAATCTCAAATAGACTTAAAAATAAAATCATGTGAACTCATATAATAAGTGCACTTAGTGACATGATAATGTGGAGTCCATGCAACAGTGGAACTTCATCTGGAACTTCATCTATTATTTGGGAGTTGAGTTAATGTGCATAAAGTTTATTGGAACTCCATTTTGGTAGCTAAGAATCAAAATAATTTGTAATTTGTGTAGCAGTAAAACTCCTAATAAAATCTTCCAAACTCATATAAACTGCTCCATTTTAGAGGGTCCAGTTGATGTGAGTTCCCATGACATATCGGAATATACTCTCAATCTAGCAATATTTTAACAAAGGTATCAAACTATATATAAACCTCGAATTCTATCCCTCTAAGTACCGTGTAAAAAGGACGCTTCTCCCACCATTACGACACATTCATAACAATTAACTTGCATGTCGAAATTTGAATGATTAAACTCATTAAAAGGATTTAAATGAAAAAATTAAAGATCCTAATCGAAGCACATAAAACACATAAAAGAGATGGAAACCATGAAATTTGTAGACAAAAGATTATAACTGAGTACACCCCTTCTGGGCTATGTCTTTGGGTCCATCTCCAATCAGGACAGATCTTATTATTCTTAAAATAAATGCTTGAACGAGTACAAATTCCTTCTTCGCAACTGTTACAAAGAGACTTAGGCTTCAACAAAGAAGTCCTGATCTTACTCTCCAAAATCTCCCAAGAGTGGCTAAAAATCCTCTTTGTCACGTCCCCTCCCCTCATCTCAAAGATGGAGAGGACACGACTAAACTGGTTCTGCTATCAAATGGGAAATCTAGCCCCATAACATATTAAAATGCATTGAAATGAAATACATATGCAGATGTATAATTCATTAAACAATGGAAGTAAATACATTTCATCCACCTTCAAGCATTCAACATGTTCATAATAATTTATCAAGAAAATACCGTTGCAGAGATTAAACACAAGAAAATACTTATCTTAAGAAAGAGTTGTCCCACAACTAGCTATGTTGTTGCAACATTCCACCCAACCATAGGCCAGTGTGCTCATCAATCTCTCAGCACCACTCCCACCCTCGAGTTGGGCATGATTTCCACAAGGAACTAGGGAACAACATGCTCACACATAGCCAAATACACATCAAAGTCATCCAAACCAAACACAATTGGGTTTACCAGGCTACTAAGGCAGTGGAAAGGAGAATTTCTAAGCTATTGATCTTAACCACATAGCTATGGATACCTACACAAGATCTGGCTTGGCCTCCACAATTCCTACACCACCCAACACAAGGAAGTATTCCCTTCACTACTACACAGTTCCCTCAGGCCATACCTTCCCTTCTAGTTCTCTTCAGGGTGTGTAGAGAAGAATAACCAACCCCTCTTGATCTCTCTGTGAATTTCCTCTCTTCACTAGATTTATTAAGCTAATTCTAGGCCTCTTCCACTCCTAACAGTTCAGAACAAACAAGGATTTACAGAACCACAAAACAAAAGTACTGGGTATGGAGTACAAAAACGTCCTAAAAACCAAAATAAAAAATTGTAAATGGGGAAAAATGACCCAAGGTGAGAAATTCACTTCAGAAAATGTTTAATGGATTCACGTGCGAAAAAACGGCCTCTTAAAAGCCCCAATTCATAGATCTATTCTCCCATCATTTGTGCACCACAAAAAATGAATTTCTTTGACCGTGTAAATGAGGAACAATAGAAAAACATGAAGGGAAGAGCCCTAACCACTGATCATTACCAAAAACAATTTCCCAACTATGGGAAAAAGAAGAAAATTTTTGAGAACGAGGGAAAATGCACAGGAGCTCCAAAATGCGTGAGGAAGAGGAAAATGTGAATGCATAATGGGTTGGGCAACATTTTTGGGCATTTATTTGCCTCATAAGTCAAAGACACATTTTTTCCAAAATGGGTGGCTTCCTAAATTCGAATTTGACTGTCATACTCTTCCCATCCCCATGCATTAACTAACTCAACCACTTCTAGAAGAAATAAATGATTGGCACCAAAGTAAAAATGGGTAGTTGACAAATTTATGGGTTTTCCTTTTGACATTTGGCTTTAGCCTATTGGCTCAAGGGTTTGACTATTTTCCCTCCCTATTCCTTGTGAAATCATGCCCCATCTCTTTAATGTTGCATTGCCATAGCTAGTTATGGGTATTTTTATTAATTTTCATATTTACATGATGTCCAATTAATAATGTGCATGGATAACATGAAATACCATCGACATCGATTTTAATTGCCAAAACATAGGTTTCGATTTTAATTACCAATACATAAAATGCTAAACCCATGGTAGGGCCTTCGTCTTTAGATCCACACCATGATTTAATAACTCTATTTACATCATTTACAATTTAATGAAATTGGGTTCAAAACCATGGTATTACATTCCCCTCGCCCTTACAGCAACACTATCCTCATTGCTTTACAAAAGTGGAAAAAAATGATACATTGGCACTACCTCAGTGCTCTGCGAAATTGAACAAAAATGGATGTGCCAATCGCATGGCATCCTTCAACTCCCACGTGGACTCTTCACTACACCTTCACCTGTCTGACGAATCAATTCTGGAGCATCGTGATCTTCCTGTCGAGGATGCACAATGGATCAGTTTGGAACTCACCCTCGGGTTCCACCTGAATCACATCCCGGTTTGTCACATGGTTAGGATCATGTACATATTTCTTAAGCAAAGAAGCATGAAAAACATTATGAGCTCTAGTGCTAGCAAGAAATGCAAGTCTATATGCAACTAGACCTATTCTTTCAAGCACTTCAAATGGACCACAGTATCTAGGTGAAAGCTTGGTACAAATTCCAAGCTTCATGGAACTCTTACTTTCCCTCACTCTGAGGTAAACATGATCCCCGACACTGAACTCTCTATGCACTCTATGCTTATATGCATAGCTTTTATTTTTGTCCTGGGATTCTTTCATATTCTTCCTAATATTTGCAACCTCTTGCTCCATTTCCTTGAGAAAATATGGACCAAGAGCAATCCTGTTCACTAGATTATCCCATGTCACTTGTGTCCTACACCTCCTGCCATACAAGGCTTCATAAGGACTCATTCCCAATGATGCTTGTTGTCCATTATTATAAGAAAAAAATTACCAAGTGTAAATAATCCTCCCGCTTGGTTGGTTTGTCCATCACATAAATGTGAAGCATGTCTTCCATCACTTCATTCACTCTCTCTGTCTATCCATTAATCTGAGGATGGTAGGCAGTGCTGAAGTTCAACTTGGTACCCAAATCTGTAAACAGACTGTTAAAATTACATATGATAAGCTATATTATCAACATTTAATTACAATTTCATAACAAAAGCATATAGACAAGATCACTGAAAGAAATAGTATCATAAGAACAACATAGATTTATCCTAGGAAAACCCTAAATCGAAAAACCCAGCAAAAGCTTCCTCAATATAGATTCTCCAAAAAGATAAAAGGTAAAACCCAAAGACTAATACTCCTCCTTCTCCAACTACAACTCTCTCTCTCTCTCTCTCTCTCTCTCTCTCTCTCTCTCTCTCTCTTGCGCTACACAAGTGAGTGTGAGTGTGTTCAAATGAGAAGCACCTAAACTCTATTTATATTCTTTCGTTCACTTAATATTTAACTCAGTTATGTAGGCTCGAGTAATCCTAACTTAGTTATGTAGGCTCGATTAACCATAACTTGGGTACTAATGACCCGACTTACAACAGAGGGGACTTCCTCATGACTCTTATCAATTCTCCTAATTAGGAACATCGGGATACATAGAAATACAAGTGATTCTCTCGATAGGAGAATCAGGGACCACTAAAATATATTTAGAATATTCTTCAAAGTTAAAATAATTCAACACTCCCCGTTAACGAGAAGGGTATTCTACTACAACAATAGTAGGAGAGAGAGAAGGCATCATCAACATCATCAGGGTGATACATATATAAATCATTGCAATCTTTTCATCATCTTTAACATATAGCCTTCATCTTCAATATTTAGTAGTAGCAACACTTTGACAGCTCGATCGACAACATCATCATCAACACTTTCACCTTTTGATCAGCAACAACATCTTTTGATCAGCAACATCATCATCAGCACTTTGACCTTTCAATCAGCAACATCATCATCATCGACACTTTGACTTTACGATCAGCAACATCATCATCATCGACACTTTGAATTTTCGATCAGCAACATCATCATTGTTGGAATATAATAAACCCACTCATAAAATAATTAATCATTATTTGATTAATTTCCTACCCACTAGCTTAGATAGTTGGCATCCACTTGCACCTTAGAGTCAACACTTTCCATCTATATCCTAGGAATGATTTATTCCTGATTCTGGGTTGATCTTGACCACTTTATAGCCATCCAGAATTGGTAACTACGCTTTACAGCAGAATCTGCTTTATTCTATTTTTTCTACTTTCTCCTACTTTTCTATGGATAAGGTAAATCTAGTTAACTAAGAAACTGGTAGCTTTTGTTGCCAACCCATCCTCCATTATTTTCTCTCCATATTCTAGGATTAGCAAGTCTTTCCTTCACTCATCATCACTCACTCATGCTATTGCTAATTTGTGAGGTGCTTGGTAGATTGGGAAAGTACTTTAGTCAAATATGGGGTTTATCATAATTAGTAAGCCTGCTTTTGTTAGAATAATCAACCCATAGTTTACTACCTTAGACATTAATTTCATTATTTTTGTCTTATTTTCCTAGTTCATGTGTCCCACCTTGTGCAAGTTGTCATTTTCCTATCTATAATGGTCAAACTTGCCTTACTTGACCCATGTAGCACTTGGAAAAGATAAAGGAATCAAATCTACTTTATTCCTGGCCTCCTAGGTGCCCATCTTCTTTTTCTGCTTTATTGCCTGCTTTTTCAGTGTTTTAAGGCAAAAGGAAAAGCTTGACTAGGTGAGGTTGACTATTTTTTTTCCATACACATCCTCCTCTCTTTTATCCATGAAAAAGAATTTATGAGCTTCCATTCCACCACTATTTAGCTTGCCTAAGCCATTTTGCTAATTCATGAGCTCCATGACAGATTTGGGATCAGCTTTTACACCTATGGGGGATTTGCTTATTTTTGGTAAGCCTGCTTTTGACTAGATTCAATGTGCCTCCTCATGCAATCAAATCTCCTATGTAATTATTTAATTTAGCAGCCTATGTTATTACATGGTTGGCTATTGTACACTTATGCAGTACTGTTTTAGTGTTCAGCTCCAATTTCAGTCTCTTTTGTGAGTGATTTTGCATGATCAATTGTTAATTGTTGTGAGTAAAATTAATCTATCACTGGGTTCAATTTCCACATGGTATCAGAGCCATTGTATATTGTATTCTCTCCTTCAAAATTGTTTTGCAGGTTCGACATCAGTGACTGGGAGCCTTCTACTGACAGCCGGGACAGATTTTCTAAGCTATGGATCAATCACATAAAACTATCTTGACTCCTTTCAATTTATTTGAATGGAAAGAAGAGATGGAGATACTGTTGAGAGCGAAAGGCCTCTACAGGGTGACTATGGCAATAGCAACAGAGCCCAATGCAGCTGCAGAGAAGATAAAATGGCACAACAGGAGGGATGAGGCCTATGGTCTCCTGTGTATGAGTATTTCCAGAGACCTCATTTTCCATCTTGATGGATTGAAATCACCGAATGAAGTATGGGAGAAGCTTGATGATCTTTTTGGAAAGACAGATGAGATGAGGGGACATCAAATTGAAAATGAGCTGATTTCTTTGAGTCCAAATAGCTTTGAATCCCTACAGCTATATTTCTCCAAGTTCAAAGCACTAGTTTTGCAGCTGAAACAGTGTGGGATCAAAAAGAAAGATGATCAGCTCATCCTGTCCATCCTCTCAAAGCTAGGCCCTGACTATTCAGTGTTTGTTTCGATCTTCTATGCCACAAAACTGACAGCTCGAACCTGGAAGATGTCTAGCCTTACAGATTTCATGGAATCTCTCACACAAGAACAAGACAAGCTGGTGATGATGGGCACCATCAAACCATCCAAATATCAAGCTCTAATTGCTGGAGATTCGAGGGTGGATTCAAAAAGAAAAAAGAAAGCTAAAAAGCCACCTGAGCAAAAGAGAGACAAGAACAAGTCTCCGGAGGATCCACAAGGTCCCAAGAAGAACTACCAGAAGAAGAAAAACAAAGGTGAAATGAACAAGTGCGCATACTGCAATAAGGGAAATCACTCTGAAAGCTCTTGTATGAAAAATCATATTGATATGTTGAACCAACTCCTAGAGAAGAATGGCATCTCCCTTCCAGAAAGCTCAAAGAAGAGAGAAGGAGGATCAAGTTCAGATGACAGAAAGAGAGTTCATGCATTGGTTGCTAGCACATCAAGCTCACCCAATTTTATCATTGATTCTGGAGCTTCAAGACATATGGTTTCGACCAAGGAGGCCTTCTCCTCACTTGACAAGTCGAAAGGACCATCTGTAGTACTGGGAGATGACTCTCTCACTGAAAGTTTAGGCAAAGGAAGGATGGATCTTGATCATGGTCAGTTCAGCAATGTGTTGTATGTGCCTGGTCTCGCCTCCAACCTCCTATCAGTGTACCAGATGACTCACACTGGGTCTCCTAAGAAGGTCATATTCTCCCCTGATGAAGTTGAGATCACAGAGATCTCAAGTGGTAGAGTCATTGCAAAAGGAGTTGCAAATCATGCTCAAAAGGTATACATGTTCTCACACTTCCTACCCTACTCAAACCCCTCTGCTCTTCTGATTCATGCTAATGAAGCAAGCAAGATTTGGCATGAAATATTTGGCCACCTAAATTACAAGTATCTTTCTGATCTTAGTGAAAAGGAGATGGTCATAGGGTTGCCCAAGATAAAATTTTCCAAAGGAGTCTGCCAAGGTTGTATCCTAGGAAAACACCCAGAGCATAAATTTGAGAGAGATAGTCATGAGAGAACCTCTGCACCCCTCGAGCTGATTCATAGTGATGTTGCTGGCCCATTCCCTCATATTTCCATGAGTCAGGCCAAATATGCATTGACATTCATTGATGACTTTTCCAGGTATTGCTGGGTTTACTTCCTAAAACACAAGTCTGAAGTTTTTGGCCTCTTCAAAGTCTTTAAGGCTTTGGTTGAAAACCAGTCTGGGAGGAAACTCAAGGTCCTTATATCTGACAATGGTGGTGAGTATGTCAAGTCTGAGTTTATTAACTATTGTGCATATGCAAGTGTTCAGATCCAGCATTCTATCCCTTACACACCACAGCAAAATGGTGTTGCTGAGAGGAAGAACAGATCACTGAAGGAGATGGCAACATGCATGATGGAGGCCAAAACTTTGCCACCAAAGTACTGGGCCGAAGCTATCAAATGTGCAGCCTATATTCAGAATAGGGTGCCTCATAAACAGCTTGATCGTATGACTCCTTCGAAGCATGGAGTGGGCACAAGCCAGATGTGACCCATTTCAGGATTTTTGGCTCAAAGGCTTGGGCTAGAATTCCAACAGAGAAGAGGAAGGATTTGCAGCCCCAAATCCAAGAGTGTATTTTTGTTGGATACTCTAAATATTCAAAAGAGTACAAGTTGATAAATTTGAGCACAAACAAAGCCTTCATTGAAAGGTGTGTTCAGTTTGAAGAAGAACCCCTTGCAGCAGTGGAAGTTGGAGAAGCCTCTTCTCCACCTGAACCTCAAGAAGTAAGTAAAGAGTTTGTTGAACATGCTGATTCTGATTTTTCTGATGGATATGAGTTTATTGCAGACCCTAACATCCCTACAAGGCCAAAATGGGCAGCCAAGACACTACATGCAGCAGGAGAGCTAGCTGGGGATCCCAATGACCCAAGGAGGACTAGATCTCAATTTGAGAGTGGTCTGTGCATGAAGGATCCTATGTTTGCTGAAAAATGATATTTGATGGTGGAGTCTGATCCTCAAACATATCAATAAGCAGCAGGAGATCCAATATTTCAAACAGCCATGAAGGAGGAGTTCATCTCACTCCAGAAGAGCAACACATGGGAGCTAGTGGATCTTCCTCCAGGAAGAAAGTTAGTCCAGTGTAAGTGGGTCTATAAGACCAAATTTGCTTCTAATGGTTCACCACTGAAGTACAAGGCCAGATTGGTAGCCAAGGGCTACTCACAGGTTCATGGGATAGATTACAATGAGACCTTTTCCCCAGTGGAAAAGATGGATTCCATCAGGCTAGCCTTAGTTATTGCAGCCTCAAGGAAATGGGAGGTACATCACATGGATGTAAAATGTTCCTTCCTGAATGGAGATCTCACTGAAGATATATATATATATATGCATCAGCCTCAAGTTTTTTCTACTAACCCTTCTCTTGTGTGCAGGTTGAGAAAGTCATTGTATGGGCTAAAGCAAGCCCCCAGGGCTTGGTATGCCAAGATCGATAGCTTCTTGCTATCACTGAATTTTGTTTAGTGCAAATCAGATCCAAATGTCTATTTGAAGTTAGTTAATGGTTCATTAATGATCATTGTGTTATATGTTGATGACCTCCTCATTACAGGAAGCTCAAAGGCTGAGATTGCTTCCTTAAAGGGTGCTATGAACCAAGCCTTCTCCATGACAGATTTGGGGCTCTTAAGTCAATTTTTGGGGCTTGAGATTGCTCAAAACAAAGCTAGAATCAAGGTTAACCAGTCCAAATATGCCTTGGACTTGCTGAACAAATTCAAAATGAAGGATTACAAAGCAAGCAAAACTCCTTTCCTTTCAAGAGTGAAGCTGGAAGAAGCTGATTCTTCACCTATGCTAAACAATACACTGTATAGGCAATTGATTGGATGTTTATCGTATCTGACACATAATAGACCTGATATTTCTTATGCAGTAAGTGTGGCTTCTAGATTCATGGATCAGCCTCAATAGATCCATTGGAAAGCATCCAAAAAGATCCTTAACTTTGTTCAGGGAACAAGGACACATGGGATCTTCTATAAAGCAAAATCTGATCTTGATTTGATTGGGTTTACTGACAGTGATTGGGCAGGCGATAGCACAGATAGAAATTCCACATTGGGATATGTGTTCATGCTTGCAAAAGAGCTAGTTAGTTGGTCAAGCAAGAAACAGAGTGCCATTGCACTCTCATCTACAGAAGCAGAGTGCAGAGGAGTTGTTAATGCAGTAACTCAATGTTTATGGTTGCATGGATTACTTGGAGTGTGTGGCTTCGAACCAGAGTACTCAAATACCATCTACTTTGATAACCAGAGTACCATTCGAATCTGTAAAGATCCAGTTCAGAAGCAGAGAACCAGACACATTGAGATCCATATGCACTACATCAGAGAGCTTGTGCATGATGGCACCATTCACCTACTCTTCTGTTCATCCTCAGAACAAGTAGCTGATATATTCACCAAAGAATTTTTTGAGAAGACCTTCAGCAATCTCAAATCACTGCTGGGGATTGTTGATCATGCTGTGAAGCATGAGTGAAGACATGATTTCCATATTTTGTTTTACAGTCCATGTTTAAGGGAGGATTTTCCCAAGTTGGTTTTGCCTCTTTCCTTGTTTAAATGGACATGCAGTATGTAAAGGGTGACTAAGCCTTGTTACTAGGCCCTATAATTTTCTGATATATTACTCATAATTCAGGCTTAAGGGGGGGTGTTAGAATAATCAACCCATAGTTTACTACCTTAGACATTAATTTCATTATTTTTGTCTTATTTTCCTAGTTCATGTGTCCCACCTTGTGCAAGTTGTCATTTGCCTATCTATAATGGTCAAACTTTCCTTACTTGACCCATGTAGCACTTGGGAAAGCTAAAGGAATCAAATCTGCTTTATTCCTGGCCTCCTAGGCACCCATCTGCTTTTTTTGCTTTATTGCCTGCTTTTTCAGTGTTTTAAGGCAAAAGGAAAAGCTTGACTAGGTGAGGTTGACTAGTGTTTTGTCCTACACATCCTCCTCTCTTTTCTCCATGCAAAAGCATGTATGAGGTGCCATTTTTCTAATTCGTGAGCTCCATGACAGATTTGGGTTCAGCTTTTACACCTATGGGGGATTTGCTTATTTTTGGTAAGCCTGCTTTTGACTAGATTCGATGTGCCTCCTCATGCAATCGAATATCCTATGTAATTATTTAATTCATAAGCCTATGTTATTACAGGGTTTCCTATTGTACACTTATGCAATACTATTTTAGTGTTCATCTCCAATTTCAGTCTCTTTTGTGAGTGATTTTGCATGATCAATTGTTACTTGTTGTGAGTAAAATTAATCTATCACTGGGTTCAATTTCCACAGCTTTATGAGCTAGCTTGAGTTGTCTTCATGAAACTCCTTTTTCCTTTATAAGGATGTATTACCTATGTAATAATATCAATTATCATTTATTGATCATTCATTAATGTGTGTTCATTAATTCTTCTTCTTCTCTCCTTATGCTAATTCTCTACAATTCTCTGTGAGGTTAATTGTGTGCCTAGATCCTTAGCTAGTTTATGAAATTCCTTATGCCATCAAGGCTTTAGAATTTCTACATGGTATCAGAGATAAGGTTCTCAAAGTTCAAGTTCTACATGCTATTAGAGCTGAGGATATCAAAGCTCTACATGATATCAGATCTTTGAGAGTTCACTAGTTAATCCTCCTTTTTTTCAGATTTGCAGGTTTATTCTACAGGTTCAACTTCGAATGGATTCAATATTATCAATTCCTCTTATTTCTCCATTTACAAGCTATTCAGAGTGGAAACTGAAGATGATTTCATATCTAAAGAGACAAGGTCTCTATGAGATATCTATTGGAGCTGGTGAAGAATCTTATGAAGAGCCAAGTGACTAGTTGAATGACTGTGATAGAGAAATTGGAGATATTTGTCTATCTACCTCTCCATGCATGTGCTACCCTATTGATTCTGTTGATTACCTAAAGGATCTCTAGACAACATTGGATATAGTTTTGGGAAAGGACAATGAGGATCCTTCTAGCTATGTGGAGAGTGCCTCTAGCTCCTCAATGATTTCTCTCTCTCAAGATGTCTCGACCTCTATAGTCTCTGATGAAGTTGATCATGAAGAAGAATTTTCTCATACAGTTCCTGTTGCTACTACTCTCCTTGATTCGAATGCTTCCTCTTTCAATCAAGAAGCAAATATTGAAGAGCCATCTTTTTCTGTGTCTCTTGAAGTAGAAGATCTTGATTCATCTTCTCATGATGCTGTTGATGAAAAAGAAGTGACTAATGGATTTGTTATTGATATTGATGATTCATTCACACATTCAGTGTTCTCTATGTCTTCTATCATGGATTCTGAGATCCATATGCCAGACCTCTCACACCTTGTGCATGCCTCTCTTCTTGATGGTGCACAACCTAGTGATTTCCAGGATGTTTGCTTAGCCAAATCAAGTCCTTCCAGTTTTTTGACACTTACCATACTTGATCCCATGTGCTTCTGCAGCTCCTCCTTTGTTCTTGGCACTCATTCTCAGAGCCTCCTTGAAGATTTTGAACATCACTATCTTTCCTCCTCTCATACTTCTACCATAGAGGATTCTTTAACAATATATTCCCATGAGTCTACTGTTGTGCTTATTTGTGATCTCTTAGATTATTTGGAAGTTAGATCAACCCATGGAGCCCATTCATTCACACTCTTTGATCCCATGCCTTCTCTATGTTCCTACATGATCACTTGCACACATCCTCTCTGCGTAAATGAAGATGGAGACATGATACATTCGCTTGAACAATTATTTCACCTATCTGGAGCTCATTTCATCTCTACTGGTTCGAAGTTCAAGTCATTTCATCATCTTGGATCTGATTACAAGTCTCAAGATCCTTCAATATTGCCTTCATATCATTGGATTTCAGTTGTTCTACATGGTCCCAGGTTCCATCCTGCAGTTGTCCTTGATCCAGGTGAGCAGATTTATCTTCTTCCCAAGAAGAATATTCCTCTAGACATCAGCATTTAGTTTGGAGCAGCAGCAACACTAGCAGTTCAACATTTTTGGTATTGCTTTTTCATGTCCTTTCTTGAGGGAAGATTTTCCCCTTGAGGTTTTTCCTTTTTCCTCATTTCTTTGGACAAGATAAATTGTAAAAGGGTGACCATAGCTTTATTGTTGGGCCCTATATGCATATATATTTCTGATTAGTTCAGTAATATCATCATAAAGTCAGGCTTAAAGGGGGGTGTTCGAATATAATAAACCCACTCATAAAATAATCGATCATTATTTGATTAATTTCCTACCCACTAGCTTAGATAGTTGGCATCCACTTGCACCTTAGAGTCAACACTTGCCATCTATATCCTAGGAATGATTTATTCCTGATTCTGGGTTGATCTTGACCACTTTATAGCCATCCAAAATTGGTAACTGCGCTTTACAGCAGAATCTGCTTTATTCTGCTTTTTCTGCTTTATCCTGCTTTTCTATGGATAAGGTAAAGCTAGTTAACTAGGAAACTGGTAGCTTTTGTTGCCAACCCATCCTCCATTATTTTCTCTCCATATTCTAGGATTAGCAATTCTTTCCTTCATTCATCATCACTCACTCATGCTATTGCTAATTCATGAGGTGCTTGGTAGATTGGAAAAGTGCTTTAGTCAACTATGGGGTTTATCATAATTAGTAAGCTTGCTTTATGGGCTAGCTTGAGTTATCTTCATGCAACTCCTTTTTCCTTTATAAGGATGTATTACCTATGTAATAATATCAATTATCATTTATTGATCATTCATTAATGTGTTTTCATTAATTCTTCTTCTTCTCTCCTTATGCTAATTCTCTACAATTCTCTATGAGGTTAATTGTGTGCCTAGATCCTTAGTCAGTTTATGAAATTCCTTATGCCATCAAGGCTTTAGAATTTCTACAATCATCATCATCATACTCAAATATTTCGATCAGCATCATCATCGTCATCACACTCTAATCTTTCAATGAGTACATCATCATCATCACACTATGATCTTTCCATGAGTACATCATCATCATCACACTCTGATATTTCGATCAGGAGCATCATCATCATCACACCCTGATCTTTCGATTAGGAACATCATCATCATCAACAACCTGCAATCCATAATATGAAGATGAATTTCTTCAGATCACTTTTGAACTTAAGTCCAGGGATGATACAATCCTACAACATTCACGGGGACCAAAGTCTTTGGATACATTTTGAACAAAAGTTTAGTGATGATACAATCCCGCCACATTCTTGAGGATCGAAGCCTCCAGATACCTTTCTGAACCGAATTCCAGGGATGATGCAATCCCACTACATTCTCAGGGAATGAAGCCTCCAGATACCTTTCTGAACCAAACTTCAAGGATGATGAAATCCTACCACATTCTCAGAGATTGAAGCCTCTGGATACCTTTCTGAACTGAAGTTCAAGGATGATGCAATCCTACCACATTCTCAGGGACCGAAGCCTCAAGATACCTTTCTGAACCAAAGTTCAAGGATGATGCAATCCTACCACATTCTCAGGGACCGAAGCCTCTGGATAGCTTTCTGAATCAAAGTTCATGGATGATGTAATCCTACCACATTCTCAGGGACTGAAGCCTTCGTATACCTTCCTGAACTGAAGTTCAAAGATGATGCAATCCTACCACATTCTTGGGGACCAAAGCCTCCAAATCACTTCTGGACAAATGTCTCAGGATGACACAATCCCTCTTCATTCTCAAGGACTGAAGTCTTCAGATCACTTTATGACAAGTGTCCAGGGATGATACAATCCCACCTGCTACATGATTTCTCCCCCTTTCAAGGAAGGTCTTTCTGAACAAAACTAAGCTTGTCTCAAAAGTGTTTGAACTATGATCTGAGACAGAGGCTTTGTCAACACATCAAAAACTTGCTCATCAATACTCTTAACATCCATATGATGCACCTCCCAGTGCTTAGATGCTGAAATCTCCAAAACTAGGCGGATGGAGTCCATCTTTGCCACTGGTGCAAAGGTCTCATGGTAGTCCACTCCTTGGACATGGGAGAACCATTTTGAAACCATAATTTCCTTATACTTGTATGTTTTTCCATAATCATCAACCTTTATCTGAAACACCCACTTTCATTGAACTAATTTCCTCCCAGGTGGAAGGGAAACTAGCTCCCAAGTAGCATTTTTCTGAAGAGAAGCAAAATCTTCGTCCATGGAAGCTTGCCATATCAGATATTTCTGAGCATGGTAGTAAGAATTTGGATCTGAAACTATCATTAAATAACATTTTTTGGACAGTAAATCATCATGGCAAGAGAGCACAATACATGCTCTTTGAAATTTAGACCGAGTTCTTCTCAGATCAGCAGGATTTCCAATGTTTTCCCGGTGGAAGAAAGTGTTTTCTTGGCCCAAGTTGAGAGATATTTTTTCACTTAATAATATGATATTTCTTGCTCACTAATATCAGATATCATTTCTGCAAAATTAGAGTCATCACCCCCATTTTTGTCACCCAAATTGTAAGCAGAACAGGCAGGAAAATCAACAGAATTTTCTTCAACTAGCTCTACCTCTTGGAGAGGCTCATAAAACTTAACACTTCTTTCAATGAAAATTTGGTTTTTTCTGATATTCAGCAGCTTGAATCCCTTTATTCTTCTGGATATCCAATAAACAGACATTCAACACTTTGCGGTTTTAAATATTTCATTTTGTCAGGCAGAATCTGGGCTCATACAGTGGACCCAAACACCCTGAAATGTGACACATCTGGCTTGTGTCCAAAATAGGCTTCAAATGGTGTCTTTACCTTCAAAAATGAGTGAGGTAATATGTTAGGAATGTTTGAGGAAACATTCATGGCTTCATCCCACAAATTTGCAGCCAATCCCTTTGCTTCTATCATGCATGTGGTCATCTCCTTTATAGAGCGGTTTTTCCTTTCCGCTACACCATTTTACTGAGGGGTGTAGGGAACGAAATGTTGGATATTGATCACACTGTCAGAACATATATTCAGAAAATAATTATTTATATATTCCCTGCAATTATCAGATCTCATGGATTTGATCTTTTTCCCAGAGGCATTCTCAACCAGTGCTTTCAATTCTATGATTTTTTCTAAAACTTCTTACTTTTTCTTGATGATAAACACCCAGGTGTACCTAGAAAAATCATCTATGAAGGTGAGAACATACCAATATACATTTATGAATGTGATGGGAATTGATCTGCTGATATCAGAATGCAGGAGCCCCAAGTTACTTGATGCACGACTAGCCTTTCCCTGATCAAACTTATGCTCAGGGTGTTTTGCCACAACACATCCCTTGCAAATTCCTTTGGTAGTTCTGATTGTTGGGAGGTCATCAACCATGGATTTTTTCTTTAATTTATGCAAGTAATTAAAATTTAAATGACCAAACCTCTCATTCCAGAGTCTACTGATCTCATTTCCATGAGTTAGAAGAGAGGTGGCCTTTGCATCTTCCAGAAGATGGGAAAACTCATAGGATTTTGCATGATGGTTTGCAAGGCCTTTTGCAACAAGTTTCCTGGATGCAACCTCATTTATTTCTACATCATAAGGGATGAAGTTTAATCTCTTGGGAACTCTAGTATGAGTCATTTGATAGACACTCAGGAGGTTTTAGGCAAGAGAGGGTACATATAGAACATTGAAAAAAGAGCCATGTTCAAGATTTACTGTACCTTGTCCTTTCGATATGATGGTGGAATCATCTCCCATGTGGATGGGGATGCTCTTGTCGGTGTCCAAGGAGGAAAAAAATCTCTACTTTCCATCATGTGATTCAAAGCTACACAGTCTATGAGTAGAGCTGTGGGTTTCAAGGTGCTTTCCATGAGAGCATGACCTCTTTCTTGCTGTGGATCCCGATCTTGATTATCTCTCCTTCAAAGATTCTCAAGGAGATTGATGTTGTTTCTCTCAAGGAGATAAGTCATCTCATCAAGTTTCTTCTTCATGTAGGCATGCGCAGGGTAGAAGCCCTTCCCACAATAAGAACACTTGACTTTTTCCTTGCCTTAATGTCCTTTGTTCTTATGTTTCTTAGAGTGAAAATGCTCCTCTTGCTGGTTCTTTTATTTAGGCTTTGGAGCCTCTACTTTAGCCTTTGAATTCTTTTGCTTTCCTTTTCCTTTGGAATCCTTTGTCCTGAAAGCAAACAAAGCTTGATATTTTGAGGATCTGAGGATCCGCACTTGAACAAGCTTATCATGCTCGTTTGTAAGGGTTTTTATGAAGGAATCAAGAGATGGAATTTTCCAGTTTGGGGTAGTGAGCTTCCCCATGTGGAATGATGAAAAAAAGACAGAATAGTCTGGACCCAATTTGGAGAGGATATCTAAGATGAGATGTTCATATTCCTTCTCCACCTTGCATTGCTTTAGCTAGAGGACTAGATGCTTGAATTTTGTGAAAAATTCATTCATGGATTCGAAACTACTTAGATTCAAGGAGATCAACTCTTTCTCAAGATGATAGATATGAACATCATATTGTTTATCAAACAAGGTAGCAAGATGGTCCCAAATCTCCTTCGGAGACTTCAATCCTAATATGTGGAAAATAAGATCCTTGGAGATGGACAAATAAAGAAATCCATAGGCCTCATCCAGTTTATTCCAGTATTTTATCTTCTATGTAGCAACATTAGGCTCTAATTCTATTGTTCATGATGACCTGGTAGATCCCTCTTGAAAAGATCCGAATCTCCATGTCTTCCTTCCATTGATGGTAGTTGAAAGAGGTGAGGAGATCCAGAGAATGAGCCATTGAGCTAATCTAGCAAATGCAAAGAATCTTTAAAAATATGCAATCAACACAATAAAGTCACCATAAGGTCAAACAACCTGCACATTTCAGGTTTTCATCACACCCAACTTAATTGATCAAGCAAGCTTGATAAAAAATTCCTTAACTTGGGGTATTAAGTGGTAAACCTTCTACTTTTGGTACAGTACTAGAATTTGACATTTTGCTCAATTTTGCATGCAAGATCCGTCAAAAACCATGTTTTTGAAGAAAATAGCTTTGTCCCACCATAAGCTTTGATACCATATTAATTCTGTCACAACAATATTGGACAAAGTATAAAATCACAAGTGATTCAATTGACAAATTACACATGAAAATGATGCAATGGTACTGCAATAGGAGGTTGCAGTTCTGTATAATCAATAATGGAGTGAATAACACAATACAGTCTCATGGAGAATGCATGAATTCCAAGCTAATTTGAATACTCAAGGAGGTCATTCGAATTACATGGATGAGTGTATCTTAACTGAATGTCAGACACACTCATCACACTTAGTTAACCACTAAACTTATCAATAACCGAATGTCACAACAAGTCCTAACTAAATCATAGTGCAATAGATGACTGAGTATAACTGAATGTGATTCAACACATGTCATTGAATGTCCAACTCAAGGTGGTAGCACATCCCTAACTCTAATTAGCTCCGATGGAGTTAATTGAAGTGCCACTTGTCATCAATATTGGTTGGAGGCGCCCTAGTTGACTCCGGTTCATAAATATTAGCCAAAATAGACAAATAAAATATGGAGGCACCTTTACAACTCAAATTAACTGATTGTTAGGTGAAACAACAATCAGTTAGCAATTAGGTACACTTATGACACTAATATCACCCTAAAATTGCTCCCTGTTTGAAGGAGGAATCCCAGTTAGCCTCTCCTAATGAAGGAGAAGGCTTAGTTGGCCTCCTTGACTGAAGGAGGGTGTGGGTGTACTCATGTTGATGTCATAGTGTGATCATCTGATGCCAAGTAAGTCAATTAAACTTAGGATAGTGGGTAAATAGGATAAAATTGACAAAATAAGTGTGCATGTTGGGTAAATGAATCCAACAGAGAAATCAAATTCCTCTTTATTTTCTAAAACAATCACTGGTAAACTATGCACGAAATTTAAAATAGAATAATCACTGGAGAATTTTTGCATAGAATGGAAGGAGAGTTTTTCTTCAATAACAGATATTTGAATGTATTCTTCTAGATCGACCATATGATAATATGAGATATCAGAGATCTCATAAACTTCTGAAGCAGTAAGAGATGGAATCACTCCAAGGAGACTTTCTTCAATTTGAATTGACTGTGTGGAAGATTTTGCTTCTTCTTCATCTTGAACAAATTCATCAAAGAGAATAAAGGCCGAGACTCTTGAATAAATAACTCTTGTGGTTCTAGGTGTGCTCTCGAAAGTGCTATAATGATCCTCATTGTGCTTGCCAAAGGTTCTATCCAATTTTACAGATCCAAAGATCCTTTAGGTATTCAACAGAATCAATAAGGTAGCACAAGCTAGGAGAAAAAGCTATACATTTCCTTCCAAAAGCTCTATCATCATCATTTAGCCAGTCATTCTCATATTCATAAGACTATTTACCAAATCCAATAGATACCTCATAGAGACCTTGTCTCTTTAGATATGAAATCATCTTCAATTTCCATTTTGAATATCTCATGGATGGAGTAAGAAGAGGAATTGACAATATCGAATCCATATGAAGTTTTTCCTACAAAATATCATTGCAAAACCAAAAATAATTCACACTACATCAGAATCAAGCCTTCCCTCTTGAAATGTACACTTTCTCAGGGTTCATCACACTCGCACCACCACCACTCTAAAAAAATTCAGAGGAAGCAAGGAAATATTTGCAGGAATTATGTGGAAACCCAACTACTTCTGGTGTACAATGGAGAGGAGACAGACTTGAAGGTTGCTTGAGATGGATTTGATACCATATTAGAGTTATTGTTCCATTAGATCTTCAAGCAACAAGTGCAATCATATTCTTAATTATTATGCAGTGAAAAGGAATGAATAATACACACTAAAAAAAACAAATCTCACAGGAAACAGACAAGTATTGCCCAGTATAAAATTCATTAGTCCCAATAGTATACAATGGTAATACATAAAGGATAATTCGAATCATGAGAGATGAATTCGAATATACCAACTCAATCCGACTTCATGGGTAACTAAAAGTGTCTAAATCACTACTGAAGTTCAGCTTTATAACTCTATATTTCTAGTCTAGTCTCTCAATCAGTTACAATCAATCAAACCAGTCTAACTGCACTGGTAGGTGAGAATCATGTGAGAAATAGCACGTTCCCACATGCAACCATGCATAACTAATGCTAACTGAACTAGAGGAGATCTAACTAAAAATAACTAAAGCATAACTAAGCTTAAATAGTTACCAACTTCCAACAATTGATGGAGGATGGAACCTACACTCCCAGTGGCTCCTAAATTGTAGGGATTGGTCTAGGATGTGCCTAAACTAATGCATGCAAGTGCAAGCAGTTTCAGTTAGCCTCTATCGGTGTTCCCCACACTCTAGTGACTGGTACATGTGGACCCATTAGCCCAAGGGGACCCAATGGTACTAGTGGACCCAATAATAACTAAATGACTCCTAAGTTAGGAAAATAAAATCTAATAGACAATTTGTAGAAGAGAGGATTATAAATCCTAACATACTCATATCACAAAACTCTACAATTACATTCTCACATGTATTCCAACTGATTTCATTGGATTCAAGCATCTCATTAGTTTTTCCTTCACAAACATAGAATTGATAAACGACTCAATAACCCTATTTACATCTCATTTCCCCTGTCTACAAACATTTGGAATCCTTTCTTGCACTGGTCTGTAGAAGCCTTCCATCTCCACTCCAACATTACATTTTTATAAACTATAATTCCACACATTACACAATATGGTTAAATTTTCTTGTGATTCTATCATCAAAAGTAAAGTTGAATTGATTTCTCTTTGCATTGAAGTAATTAACTAAAGTCGAAATACCATCGCATTTAAACCCTTCCAGATTGATTCTATGGCTGTCATTCAAAATTCCTAATAAACAATTATAAAAAATTTGAAAATAGTTCATGTGATAACTACACTTTGTGGTTGTTGGGAAAAAAACAAAAAATAACTCATGTGATCATTTCAATTAATGGCATGGTCATGTTTAGTTCTTGTGACAAGGGAACTCCATATAGCAAGTGGGGGTCAAGCTAATGTGCATAAGGTTTAGTTGAACTCCATTTTGTAGTTGGGATTTGAACCAATGTACATTTTTCTTGATAGTCAAACTACTGATAAACTCCTTTGAACTCCTAATAAATTCAACTCCTCTGAACTTATGTGATAACTGCACTTAATGGCATGGTAATGTGCATCCCATGTGACAATTGAACTTCATCTGGAAGTTGGGATTCGAACTAATGTGCATAAGGTTTAGTGGAAGTCCATTTTTGGCAACTGGGAGTTCAACTAATGTGCAGTTTGTGTAGTAGTGAAACTGCTAATAAAATCCTTTGAACTCCTGAAATCCTCCAAACTCTTCCATTTTGCAGGATCTAACTGATGTGCAATTCCCATGACATATCCATGACCTATCGGAATAAACTCTCTATCTAGCAATATTTTAGCAAAGGTATCAAAAATATATATATAAACCACAAATTCCATCCCTCTAAGTACCGTGTAAAGAGGATTCTTTTCCCACTATTACTACACATTCATAAAATCCCACCCTAGGTTGAAATTCAACCATTTTCCTTTCTAATCTCATGCAGATCTCCCTTCACCCTCTTGGTCCTTTCGTTTCACATCCCAAGACATCATGTCAGTTTCTTTAGACAAATTTTCCGCACTTCCAGATTGGATTATGTGCATCATCCTGTCAAAAATCCCAATCTGAAAGGTAGTAAGATGTTTCGTTCTTGCGAAGAGATGGATATTTCTATACAACCAAATACCCCAGCTCATCAATGGCCAATATTAGATTAGCCATTACTTAAATATTTTACTTTTTTCACTTTATAAAAGTGATTCCATTAAAGTCAAAATCAAATTAGAATAATTAAAGTATTTTCCTAAGTCAAAACATAGGAAAATCACTTTAATAGATTTGGATTCCAGTTTAATGTCTATCAAGCATGAAAGGACACATGCAATGCTAGAATACCTTCCTTGTTGCTTCTTTCTAACATTAACATAATATAAATTCCTTAATATAGATCATATACATAACTCCTTCGAAATGGAAGCTAAGACATGAAAACTAGTAAATCAATATCTTGGATATGTGGGAATTTTCACACATGTAATTATGATAATTCGACTTACAGAGTGTAGGGACACAAAATTACAGAGCCAAACATCATGTACCCAAGTTTGGGAATCAACTAATCTCATCCAAGTGTGAGCACCACTCCAACAAGTGCTCTGTCACATGAAATCATGGGGAACGATGAGACAAGAATGAGAGAAGGAGGAAATAGATGAGTCTTAAACTGTATCAGCCCTTAATATAAAACTAAAAAAAATTATTAGTAACCAAAGGACAGTTCTAGGTGGCCTCTGCGTTAATGAAATTAGAAAGGAATCCAACTACCTTGAAATTGGTTGACAAGTAGGGAGAGTGAACACTCACCATGCAATGGACAAGAAAGAGCTCTTGAAAATGCCAAAGGCATACCATCAAATGATCAAAATTCATTATCCTTCCTCATGACATCTTTTTATTAACTTCATGAGTCCTCCTAAGGTAAAATATACCTCCATAAGATTCCTCCAACTCATCCTAGTAGTTTAGTAACTCCTATGACACTTGTACTCTTCCTCATGCTTCAATTCTTTCCCAAATTGAAATGGCTTCCTCTAACCCCCAAATGTTCCCTCTTGGTGACTATTTTTAGGCATGTCATGTAAGATTCATCATAGATCTGCAATCAGGTATGAATTTGTCATATTTGTCATAGAATCTTTCATCATAGTTGTCATAGAATGCATGGAATCTCCTTCCAAGTGGAACACACTATCTTTTGAGTATCTTCCTCTTCCATGTGAGTTACTTCCCTTCACCAATTCGAATTCCTTGGATCATGATATGCTACTTGACACCTTTTCACCTCCCAAGAACATTCCATTCCCCATAAATTCGAATTTGGATGAAGTTTATGCCAATGGTCAACGAGATGCCACTTGTCAATGGTCGATGAGATGAGAGCTGTTACGACTTTGATAATGATCCAATGATGATCATCTAGAGTAATGATGATTGAGAGATGATGATCCAAATCTATGATGATCCAGTAATGATGATTTCCAAAGATTGTGTCCAATTGTGGTGATGACCGGGTTGAAAAAATAGCTTCCTTTTTAAGAGGGAGTGTTGTTGTAAATGTAACTACTGAAGATATTCTTCATTACATTATTTGTATTATTATTATTATATTTTGTTATAATTTTATTGTACCTCCTTTCATAGATGTTTCCCCTCTGATTGGAAGATGTCATTAATGTAATTGGTCATGTAATATTCGAGGTAAAACCTATAATGTAAGTCGGGGTAATAGTCCCCAAAAGAATATTGTAAAATGTATTTTCTGAGTACCCTTAGGATAGGTCGGCCTCATAGGGTCCAAAAGTCAACCATGTTGGACCAAAAGGTCACTTGCATGATCAGTATAAATAGGGATGCACCCTCCCTCATTTGGACATAATGCAAGCTCAAGTAATTTCTCTCCAAGAGAGATAAAGACGAGTTCTCTACAAAAGAGAAGAAGAAGAGCCTGCATGAGTTATCTTTTGGTATTTCTATATCCACCTTACATTGTACTAAGTGACGAATCTATACAGAAGAATTTCCTTGGTTTTCTCCCTTGTGGTTTCCCAAGATACAATTATTGTGTCTTTTTTGTGTTGTGCTTGTCTATCTTTCAATGATCCTATTGAATATGGATACGATATTATTATGTTAAATGCTTTAAGATATTGAATAAAAATTCAAATCTAAAAAAATATAACTAATGGTTGATAAATGGACAACAGTAAGAATGCCGGTGATAACATGTAGCTAGGCATGGATAACTTGGAGTTGAAGCCCTTTAACTAGAAGAATGTGAGAAAAAAAATAAATGTGTCTTCCATTTCATCACTATTTCTCAACCATTTAGTCCCTATTGGCGTGATCCAGCTACAAACTATGTGGGTGTGCTAGTATCTTAGAATTTTGGGGTGGAATACCATATATGCTTTTCCTAGATTGCAGGAGATTGGGAGAAGTGTATTGTCGAGATTGATTCTATGGTTGCCGTTCAAAATTCCTAATAAAAAATTATAAAAAAGTTGAAAATAGCTCGTGATAACTATCACTTTGTTGTAGTTGGGAAAAAAAATATCGTGTGATCAATGTAGTTAATGGCATGGTAAATTGTAGTTCATGTGATAGGGGAACTTTGTCTATCAGGTGGGATTGAAGCTGATGAGCACAAGGTTTAGTCGAAATCTATTTTGTAGCTGGGAGTTGAACTAATGTGCAATTTTCTTGACAATCGAACTACTAATAAACTCCTCTGGACGCCTAATAAAATAAGCTCCTCTGAAATCATGTAATAATTGCACTTAGTGACATGGTAACATGCAATCCATGTGTTAGTGGAACTTCATTTGGTAGTTGGGAATCGAGCTAATGTGCATAATTCTTAGTGGAACTCCATTTTAGAAACTAGGAGTCAAGCTAATATGCAGTTTGTGTAGCAGTAAAACTCCTAAGAAAATATTCCAAACTAGTATAAACTCCTCCATTTCATAGGTCCAGCTAATGTGAGTTCACATGACATCTTGTTCCAAAATATCTATCTCCGCCATTTAGCCAGTCATTCTCATCTTCATAAGACTCTTTACCAAGTACAATAGATACATCATAGATACCTTGTCTCTTTAGATATGCAATCATCTTCAATTTCCATTTTGAATATCTTATGAATGGAGTAAGAAGAGGAACTGATAATCTCCAATCCATATGAAGTTGTACCTGCAAAATATCACTGCAAAACCAAAATCAATTCTCAACCATGTCATATTCAAGCCTTCCATATAAACATGTACACTTTCTTAGGGTCTGTCACACCTATAGAGAATTCTTTGAACGAATACATAATTAGCAATGCACACTTTGTAGGAATTATGTGGAAACCCAACTACTTCTAGTGTACAATGGAGATTGGACATACTTTCTTCTTTCTTGATTAGGCTCTGATGCCATGTTAAATTATTGTGCCATTGATCTTCAGGAAATGAGTGCAATTGAACTGTATTATTATGTAGTGTAATGGAATAAAAAATACACAGTGAACAAGACCAATTTCATAAAAAATGGATAATAATTTCTCAGTATGATTACAGTATAAAATTCATTAATCCCAGTAGTATACAATAGTTTTACATAAATGATAATTTGAATAATTTGAATATGATTGGAATCTACCAACTCAATCTGGCTGTATGGTTAACTAGAAGTGTCTAAATCACCATCAGAGCTCACTAGTCTAACTCCAGATGTCTAATTCAGTATCTCAATAAGTTAAACTAGTTAAACTAATGAGGTAGGTGAAAATAGGTTCCTACCCACATGCATCCATCCAATACTGGCGCTAACTGAACTAGAGGACATCTAACTGAATGTAACTAGAGCATAACTTAGCTTAACTAGTTACCAACTACCAAACACTGAAGGAGTTTGGTGGTGTAACTCTCAGTGGGTCCTAAGTTTTAGGGATTGGTATTAGAGGCACATAAATTGATGCATGAACATGAAATGAGTTGTAGTTAACCTCTATAGGTGTTCCCCACACTCTAGTGACTGAATATTGGTGACACAAATAACCCTAATGGACCCAATGGTACTAGTGGACCCAAATATTAATTAATGATGCCTAAGTTAGGAAAATATAATATAATAAACGAAGTATGGACAAGGGAGGATTATAAATCCTAACAAAAATATTCTAAAACTCTTTCTCTCTCTTGTCATGCGAACTTGAGAGAGTGAGTGTGTGTATAAATGAGGGAGGGTGCCTCCCTATTTATACCTATAAAGTGACTGACCTAATAACTTGACTGGGATTAATTCTTACCCTAACAGGGTCAACTTCACCTAGGGGGACTTACAAATACATTTTATTATATTCAAATTGAGGACTACTACCCCGACTTACAATGGAAAGTTTACCTAAATGACCATAGACAATAATGAAATCCTGAAAGGAGGTAAACCCATCTCCAATGAGGGTACAAAAATATGCAATAATAATATACATCAAAATATCATTCGAAGTTACACTTATAACAATAGTAATCCTCCTATAAACTTAAGAAGAATTTATTGGATGTAAATAGGTATACTCAAACTCAAAGATCACTTTCTGAATTCCTAAGTGTATTTTTGTACATTATAAACTTTGTTATGATTAATAATCCTACCTTTAACCACTTTTGACAACATATCCCATTTTACCTAGCTTAGGATATCTTCATCACTTCACTAGTGCATGGGGGACACACCTAGGGGACAACTAACACTTACTATACATGATTGCATGAGTTTAGGAGTCATAGGGACCAATCCCTATAATTTAGGAACCCACTTTGAGTGCCACCAGTAGTCTCCTTCAGTTGACCTTGGTAGGTAATTAGTTGTGTTCAATTATGCTCCAATTACTATCATTTAGATCACAATCAGTTAGCCTAGATACAATTTGCATGATTTAAGGGAGTGTGGGTGCCTTTGTTCACCTACCCTAATCAGTTGACTGATTGTAGAATAAGTTAGTTATCTGGAGTTGCATTAGTGAGCTCCAGTGGTGATTTTTCCACTTCTAGTTAGCTCCAGAGTCACTCTAAGTTGGTAGACTAAAATCTTATTTTAGGCATTTGAATTCTCCTATATGTACAACCAATGTATTCCATATTATTTATTGATTCATGAATATAATCATATTATTCCAATTTTGTCTCCATGTGTGTTCAATTTTGTCATGATTAATTGAACATTCAATGCTAAATTCTTCCTTTCTTTTGCAACATTCTCTTATCATTTTAATTCATGCAGGATGATGATCATATGCTTCATAGAATTTAACATGGTATCAGAGAGGGTATCAATGCCTGCCTCGAACCTCGAAAAAATTCCATGCTTGCACTAGAATCCATTGAGTTTCCACATAATTCTTGGAATAATTGCATTTCTCCCTTTGGATTTTGTCTAGAGAAGTCTCTCCAGGTGTGATGTACTTAGAGAAAGTGTACATGTCGAAGTGTGTTAGATTTTTATCATTCAAGCTAGTAATATATTAGGATCTTTAACTGAGAGAATAAAAAGCACAACGATCAAACACAAGGGACAATGAACACAGTGTTTTTCCTCGCGGAAACCACAAATGGATAAAACCCTGCAACTTCCTCAGAGATAGAATCAACACCAAAAGTAAAACCCCAAAATAGTAAGATGATCTCCCGACAGCAGTAGCCTCTTTCTTTCTAGCCCCCAAAACTTCTTCTCCCTTATCTATGCACTACAACTGAGTGTGAGTGAGTATTAATTTGTCACAATGGTCTAGGAACTGAAAACACGGTCTCACAAAGAATTCAGACAAATATGCATAAAATTGGAAAAAATGGTGCTGCAATGGAAGTAGCAGCTCTTTATAATCAATTGAAATAATGATGATACAATGCAATGATCATGCTGTAAGCATGAATGACAAAGCAATTCGAATTTCCAAGGAGGTCATTCGAATTGAATGAGTGATTCTAGCTTAACTAAATGTAAGCCATAGTCAACACTCAAGTTAACCACTGATCAAAACCCTAATTGACTCAACTGAGCCCTAACTAAATTTAGAGTGCAATAAATGACTGACTCTAACTGAAAGTAGCTCTAACACATGTCACTGCAAGCCAACCAACAAGTGGTAGCACATCAATGACTCCAATGAACCCTGATGAGGTTAACTAAAGTGTAGCTGAACATCAGAAGTGGTTGGAGGCACCTCTGTTGACTCTAGTTCATTAAATAATCAATTTAATGATGGAGGGTGCCTTCACTACTCTGTTTAACTTATTGTAACCATCAGTTAGCAATATGGAGCATTAATGACACTTAGATCACCCCCAGAGTGCTCTAGTTAGCCTCCCTGAATGTAGGAGAAGGATAAGTTAGCGTCCTTGACTGAAGGTAGGCGTGGGTGTGATCTAGATGATGTCATCTAGTGCTCCTTTGATGTCAATTAAGTCAATAATACTTAGGGTAGTGGTTTAACTAGGCCAAATTGACCAAAAAGAGTATGTAAGCTGGTAAATGTCTCCAACACCCCCCCTTAAGCTATACTCAGGAGAAGTAGAAAACATAAGTGCATAAGAATGCTAGGGCCCCGACAACTAAGGCCATAGGTCACCCTATACAATAAATTAACTGCTTAATAAAGCAAGGAAATGGGGAAAACCTCATGGGAAAAATACCCCCCCTCAAACTAAGCAGTAAATCAAGAATTGGTTCATCTATGCAGCAACATCCTAAGACTGTGCATGTGAACCTATGAATCCAAAATAAATTAATATTTCTAGAGGAATCTTCCTCTTTGGAAGAAGAACAATGCACCCAACTGAATCAGAAATATAAACAGTTGCACGGTGAAAACTAGACCCATGTAGAGCAGTTGAAATCATCTGAAGAGAGGAGCAAATGTTCTTGAGGATTCGAACCATGTGTGGAACACTCAAGAAACTGATATGTTTCAGCCTTTAACAGAAAACCATGAGTATTAAAATCATCCCCGATTCTTAGGAGCAAGTGTCCAAGCAGATGCAGAATGTCCTCCTCTTTACTAGTTCTGTGAGAAGATGAGCATGTAACCAAAGGTAGAGAATCCCTGGGACTGTGGAGAGAAAAGTACTGAGCTCCATAATCTGATATAGCTTCTGAAATAGCTAATGAATAACATAATAAAATATCATCAACCTCATATGAAGAAACTAACACCAAATCCCTATCATCAGTTTTGAAGAGAAAGTGCGGTACTTGATTTTTCACACCAGAATTGGTGAGAGCAACTACAAGCATGAATAAAAGCTATTGGATTTTAAAATATGAATAAAATAATATCATATCAAAGATTAAATCAGATCTAAATAATCTCACAACAGATCCAAAACTATGAAAAGAAATCAAATCCCCAGCAATAGTTTTGTAGGAGACTTGCGATACTTGTTTCTTCACACCGTTGATGAGAACAGCTACAAGTAGTATTGAAATATTATGAATTTTAAATATTAAACCAAGAAATATCAGATCATATCTAAATAATATCATATCATACCCAATAATTTTAATATCAGATTCAAATAAATGGTTAACCGAGACGGTGGATGCACAGCTTTCTTCTTCTTCAAAATTCTAAATTTTGGTGCATGCAATCCTGCAGGAATTTGCTAGAAGATCTAGATCATGAGGAGCGAATGGATCACTCTGGTAATCTGATATTTCTTCCAAAATATCCAAGGTATCACATATTTTCACAATAGCAGCAACATTAGAGGGAGAAAAATCAAATTTCTCTTCACTTTCGAAAGCAATTACTGGTAAATTTTTCACAGAATTCAAAGGAAAATCACCGGTGAATGTTTGCATGGAAGTGCAACAGTATTTTTATTCAATATAAGAGATTAGAATGTCTTCTTATATTTTATAAATATTAGAATATGAGGTATCAGAGATCTCATGAACTTCCGGAGCATCAAGAGAAGGAGTCATTGCGTGGAGACTTTATTCAATTCGAATTGACTGTGTAGAAGATTCTGCTTCATCTTCATCTTGAACAACTTCATCAGAGAGAGTAGAGGCTGAGAATTTTGAGTAAAGAACTCTTTTGGTTCTAGATGTGATCTCCAAGAGGCTATTATGATCCTCATTGTGCTTTCCAAAGGTTCTTTCCAATTTTGTCCAGTGATCCTTTGGGTATTCAGCAGAACCAATAAGGTAGCGCAAGCTAGGAGAAAGGGCTAGACATATTGCTCCAAAATCTCTATCACCGTCATTTAGCCAGTCATTCTCATTCTCATAAGACTCTTTTCCAAGTCCAATAGACACATCACAGAGATCTCGTCTCTTCAGTGATGCAATCATCTTCAAATTCCATTCTGAATAGCTTGTGAATGGGGTGAGAAGAGGGACTGATGAGTCCATTCGAAGTTGTACCTGTTAAAACCTACAAATCACAAAAAAGGGGGCACTATAAGGTTGGAAAGCCTGCACATTTTAGTCTTTCATCACACCCAGGATAGTTGATCAAGCAAGCTTGACCAACAATTTCCTTACTTGGGGTGTTAAGTGGTAAGCCTTGGCTTCTGGTGCAGTGCTAGGATTTTTTAGCTTTAACTCAATTTTTCATGCAAGATTTGTCAAAAACCTTGTTTTTGAGAGATTTGAGCTTTGTCTCGCCATGAGATCTAATACCATATTAATTTGTCACAGTGGTCTAAGAACTAAAAACATAGTCTCACAAAGAATTCAGACAAATATGCATAAAATTGGCAAAAATGTTGTTGTAATGGAAGTAACAACTCTGTATAATCAAATGAAAGAATGATGATACAATGCAATGATCATGATGCAAGCATGAATGCCAAATCAATTTGAATTCCCAAGGAGTTCATTTGAATTGAATGAGTGAGTCTAGCTTAACTGATTGTAAGCCACAGTAAACACTCAAGTTAACCATAGATCAAAACCTTAATTGACTCAAATGAGCCCTAACTAAAGTCGGAGTGCAATAAAAAACTGATTCTAACTGAAAGTAGCTTAGACACATGTCACTGCAAGCCAACCAACAAGTGGTAGCACATCAATGACTCCAATGAACCCCGATGAGGTTAACTGAAGTATAACTGAACATCAGAAGTAGTTGGAGGCGCCTATGTTGACTCCAGTTCATTAAATAATCAATTTAATGATGGAGGGAACCTTCACTGCTCTTTTTAACTAATTGTAACCATCAGTTAGCAATATGGGGCATTAATGACACTCAGATCACCCCCGAAGTGCTCCAGTTAGCTTCCTCGAATGTAGGAGAAGGATAAGTTATCCTCCTTGACTGAAGGTAGGCATGGGTGTGATCTATATGATGTCATCTAGTGCTCCTCTAATGTCAATTAAGTCAACAATACATAGGATAGTGGTTTAACTTGGCCAAATTGACCAAAAAGAGTGTGTAAGGTGGTAAATGTCTCCAACAGTGAGTGTGTGATAAATAGAGAGGCTCACTCTCTATTTATACTAATTTCTGACTTGAAAATAACTCACTAGGGTTGAATTCACTAGGAGAGTCTAATAACCCTAGGGCCCCGCAACTGCAGGGACTTTAACCCTTGAACAATAGGAGGGTTACCCACAATGGCTTGACATGACTTGTTTACATTATAGAAACTCCTGATCGGAACATCGCGGCATGACATGACTCAACTACATTACAAACACTTCCCACAATAAACATTGGGGTACAATACATAATATATACAAGTGAATACATTCCGAAGTTACAATTACATCAACAAAGTGAAGGGTGTTTGAGGTAAATTGATTGAAATTGAGTTATTTTACGGTGTTTTTGTAGGTACAATTTCAAATTCACATCCAACTTTGAATAGGTACCCTAACTTCTACAGACCATTTCAGAGGGCCTACCATAGCTTGTTTGAAAGCTCTTTCTATGATCTGAAATGATTTTTTCGCAGAACTCAATTTGAGTCTCTAGTTTGAGAGATATGTTCAGTTGAATATCAGAGGTTTGCAATAGATCGTTCCCATCTGTACCCTCTATTTTGGATTGACATTTCTCACTCCACAGGATGAGATAGGTTAAGTTCCTTATTTAATTTGAAATATCTCTTCGATATACCAAATGGGTCTTTGACATAATTTGATTCTGTTGACTATAAAAGAAGTTGTGACTGAATTGGAAACATGGCATCAATCACATTTTGAGTTTTTATTTAAGCTTACATACATGATTTGATTTACATGTACAACTTCTTGGATTCAAAATTGTTCCTGAATTTGAAGATGAACTTTTCAAAAAACTCTATTGTACAACTTCAAAATGGATTTGAGATCAGTTCCACTTCTATCACCATTCAATTATGTTGAGTGGAAACTGAAGATGGTTGCATATATTGAGAGCCATGATCTCCTTGATGTGTCTTTTGGAGCTGGTAAAGAATATTATGATGATGAAAATTATTGTGTAGATTATGGTGAAAGATCATATGCAAAAATGTGTATGGCAATGACTCCTAATATGTGTTATCTCATAGAATATGTTGAATATCCATTCGAGATATAGAGAAATCTAGATAGAGACTTTAGTGTGGATAAAGAATTAGATAATACGTGGAGTGAATCCAACACCTCCTCAAGTGTTCTTCCTTCAAATGTATCGACCTCAATTCTGTCTGATGAAGTTGTTCAAGATGAAGAAGAAGCAAAATCTTCAACTCAATCAATTCAAAATGTTGAAAGTCTCCTTGTAGTGACTCCTCATGTTGCTCCATAATTTTATGACATATATGATATCTCATAGTCTCATACAAATGATCTAGAAGAATTCATTCAAAAATCCATTATTGAATAAAAACTCTCCTTGCATCCTATTGAGTCATTCTCCATTTATTCTTCTATTCTAAATTCCGTGCAAAGTTTGCTAGTGAAAGCTCAAGGACCTAAAGAGAAATTTGATTCCTCTCTCTCCAATCATGTTTCTTGTGTGCATAAATGTGATACTTTGGATGTTTTGGAAGAAATATCATATTTTAGAAGTGATCTATTCACCCTCATTGATCTAGTGCTTCCAACAAATTCCTCCATGATTGCTTGCACCAATACTCAGAGTTTTCCTAAAGGAGGAGAACATAGTGCTTGTGTCATCTCAGTGGATCAATTGGAACCTTTGTTCCTTATTCTTAGATATGATATCACCTTAGTTAGTTCAAATTTCAAGTTTCAAGAGCCTCAAATCATTCTTGTAGATGTTCTCATCAATTTTGGTGTGAAAAAGAAAGCACCTCAAGTCTCCTTCAAAAATTCTATTGTTGGGGATTCTATATAAGTTTCTTCTCATGAGTTTACAAATGTGTTGGATAGTGATTAATTGGATATTTTGGAAGCTATAACATATTATGGATCTCAATAATCCACTCTCGATGGTCCCAAGACTCCTCCTCCTTCCCACATGATCACATGCATACTTCCTTACAGTGATATTGAATTTGGAGACATCATGCATTCACCTAGACACTTTATCCTCACATCTGGAGATAATATTAACCCACATGGTTCAATGTTCAAGGCTGAAACATATGATTTTCCTGGGTTTACCTCACATGGTTCGAATTCTCAATAACCTTTGTTATCTCATCAATGTACCTCAGTTGAGTATATTCATGTTTTTCAAAGAGAATAATTCCTCTAAACACAGTCCATCTTGCAAATGTCTATTTTTCTGATCAAGTAGAGCATATTCCTCTTCTTAGAAAGTGGAATATTCCTCTAGACATAATCATTTAGTTTGGAGAGAATTTTTTGTTTTCCTTTCATTTCCTCTTTTAGGAAGGATTTTCCCCATTCGATTATTCCTTTTTTCTTAGTTTAATTGGATGAATAAATGTAAAGGGTGACCATTAGACTTAGTTTCCAGGGCCCAATATTGTCCAAAGATAGGATTAAATGGGTGTGTTAGGATTAATTATCCTCCCTTTGACCACTTTTGATGACATATCCCATTTTACATATCTTAGTAGGTCTTCATCACTTCACTAGTGCATGGGGGACACACCTAGGTACCATTTAATAGTTACTACACCTGATTGCATGAGTTTAGAAGTCCGAGGGACCAATCCCTATAATTTAGGAACCCACTATGAGTGTGACCAAAAGTATCCTTCAGTTGACCTTGGTAGGTAATCAATTGTGTTCAATTATGCTCCAGTTACTATAATTTAGATCACAATTAGTTATCCTAGAGCCAGTTTGCATGATTGTAGGGTGTGTGGACACCTTAGTTCACCTACCCCTCATTAGTTAACTGGTTGTAGACTAACTTAGTTATCTGGAGTTGCATTAGCTAGCTCTGGTGCTGATTTTCCCACATTGATTTAGCTCTAGAGTCAGTCTGAGTTGGTAGATTCAAATCCTATATTAGGCATTCAAATTCTCCTATATGTACAACTAGTGTATTCCATATTATTTATTGATTCATGAATATAATCATATTATTCAAATTTTGTGTCAATGTGTGTGCAATTTTTTCATGATTAATTGAACAATCACTACTAAATTCTTCTTTCTCTTCTGCAACATTCTCTTCTCATTTGAATTCATGCAGGATGATGATCCTATTCTTCATAGAATTTAACAACCTTTACCTTCCCTTAAGTTTTTCCATTCCATCATGGCTAGTTGTATGTAGCCTAATTCATAAAATTGTTTTTTTAATGCAACAGTAAATTTATACTAGGAAGAAATAATTTTACCTTTTGTAAGGAGGCCTTCCTATATCTTACTCTCCCACCAGATGAGTACGGTGCCTCTAAGAAAGAAAGTAGCCAACTAGATATTTGATTTATCATATGCAAGATTATGAATCTTGCAATACACCTCAATTTGCTTGATCCAATCATCTATATTTTCTGTGTTAAGTTCACCATTATATGTAGGAAAATCAAACTTAATATCAAGTTTCAAATAAGGTAAATCAGACTTATCCTTCTTAGGTTGTTTCTTTGGATTTGAAAAAGCCATACTAGAGCTTTTAGAAGAAGAAGAAGAATATGGAGGAGAAGGATATGAAGGGTCTCCTCCTTTTCCCAAAACATTATTCTCTGCTTTCTCCTTCTTCATTTTCTTCTTTTCCAATCCCTCTTGATAATCTGCAAACCATTTTTCTACTCAGTCTCACATCTGATAGAAAGGTTTGTGGAATTCCTTTTCATCTTCTTCTTGGTATTCTTCTTATGCCATTTTATTTATTCAAGGTGAATGTCCAATCTCTAGATTAAATGCCTCAAGCACCCCTTCACCATGCTTTAGCTTAAGCCTTGTTAACATTCACAAACTCACAATGCAATGGTTGATATGCTTTGATACCAAAATTTATCCGAAAATGACAAGATCTTTATAACAATTAACTTGCATGTGGAAATTTGGATGATTAAACTGATTAAAAGGATTTAAATGGAAAAATTAAAGAGCAAAATTGAAGCACATAAAACACATAGTAAAAATGAGGACCGATCTTATTAGTCTTAAAAAAATTCTTGAACATGTACAAATGCCTTCTTCACAACTATTACAAAGAGACTTAGGCTTCAACAAATAAGTCCTCTCACTCCCCAAAATCTCCCAAGAGTGGCTAAAAATCCTCTTACACAATGAGAAAATATAAGAAAGCCTTGAAAGACACTTTGGAATCATATCACCAAAAGCTTCAATACATTTTCAATGTCTTTTTATGGCCAATTACGATGGTCTATATAGCCCAAAAAACCATAACGTATCACCAAATTGAGTGGCATTTACAAATTTTTGATCCCAAAGTTAATGGGATACAAAATCCATTTAAAAATGGAGAAAATATGGCAAATCTCCACAAAATTATACTTTTTGTTTTAAAAACAAATAACAAGTTCAAATAGTATCTATATATGGTTTAAAAAACCATATAAAAACTGAATTTGTTTTGAAAAATGGGGAAAATGTGGAGCACACCCATTTTGGGGTTATTTCCACCAATTTCTAACTTAAAATCATAATAATTTGCTTCCCTTAAGAAAAGGCTCGCTTGGCACATTGGTTACGATGTCACAGGATCAAACCTGCAGACCTCTCCCCCTAATAGGGCTTTTGTTCACATGTTGTATTATGTTACGGTGGCAGTTTCGTTGATTTTTGTTGGCATGTTCTATTAAGTTATGGTGGCGATTTCATTGACATTTGTTGTGTAGTGGAAATACATGGCATATGATATATGGTGTGTTTGTTGTATACTTTGGAAATTTATGGAGGGTTAACCATTTTTCAATTCAAACAACCATTCAAACATAAATAATAGTTCTAACCTATAAGGTTAAGAACCAATTAGAAACCTAGATGGTCAGGAAGGCAAAGTGGATACACTAGTGGTTAGAGAGGTCGGGGTTTTGATCCTCCCCAACCCCAAAATATTTTGGTAAACAAACTCATAGAGGCGCCAATCAGGATGCCATGTGCCAAGCCTTAGTTGGTCTACATCAACAATCTACTGATTGTACCTACCACATGAACTTGCCACGTAGCACGCTGTGGTGGTTCAACGTCAGTTTCGTACAAGCCACTTGTCACCTTTACATTGTGCCACATGGAATCTTTTTTTTTGTTTTTTTTCAAAATTTACTTGTTTTGGTGAAAGTTCAGAACTAAATAAATTTCACATCTGGAGTCTATTTTGCATGAAACAAACATGGCTAGAAATCTCTCACCGATCTCTACACAGCTGCAAGCTTCTATTCGCATTTTGAAGTCTTTAATTTTGATTGATCTCTGAGATCCTCCTAGATCACTTGTGGCTTCCAAAGCTCTTCTAAGAGACTTTGTAACTAGGATGCACATTTTAGGGATAAATGACATCCTTATTTTCTTTTCCTCAATGATGGGAATAAATCATTTGTGTTTCTAGCAATTGTAACAAAAAATGATGGTTTAGAAAGATCAACTTTGGGTGGATTCAACCATTGTTGTCAAAACTCAACTTTTTGGAGTCTCTATTACTTTGCAATAATTACTTGACCTGTCTAATTAGTAAAGTGATTCTTCCAACCTTAGTTTGATGAAAGTTTTCTTGAGCTAACATAACATTATTTGACAAATATTTATGTTTTGTGAAGCCTTTTCAGCCTTCAGAACTTACTACAAGAAGAGGAGTCTTGAGCATTTTATTGTTTTTCCATTTTTTTTGGTTTTGGTATTGATGACAATGGGACAAAATCTAAGGATTTTTTATTTACTAATTTTTTTCTTGAATTTAAGGAAATAATTGTAGAGTTGCGATTACCTAAAATTTTCAAACTACCTAGAGATTGCTTTTACTTTTGATCTCACAAGCAATTTGATAAAATCTCAAAATTTATTTTTGAAAATTATTGTGTCCCAAAGTTGTATCCTTTATCATATAAAATAATTATTTTAGAATTCTTATGAAGTGATTGGTTTACACAAAGATTCATTGTGTTGTAACCCTTGAATGAACCTTAAGTCCTTGGAATTAATACCCCTTAAATTTTGTTGTTAATCCTTATTGATTAAGTTTGACTATCTTGTGGATTATGATTTTGATATAGCTAGTGCTTCTAGATTACTTTGAATTCCAAGATATTTTCACCCCTTGAAGTGTCCCTAAATAGTAATAGTTTTATATGATCGAATGCTAACTCTGGGTTATGCTACTCTTGAAAATTGTTTGATTAGTTACATTCGACAAAATTCTGAATTGACTTAATGTTTCATTTAATGAATGTGACTTGCTTAGGTTCCTCTTACTCAATGAAGGTTTTTAATGATCATTCTAGTGCTTGAGTGGTTTTCATTGTTATTTAATTACAAATTATGGTTGAGTTGATATATTATGGTTAAATTTGAAATCATATCAAGTGTAGAAGATACTCAAGTGGGTTGTTGTAAAGATATCGATGAAGCAAATGTGGGAGAGGTGACAATTTGACATTTTATTTCTTTAATGGGAGCCTTGGTTACATAAATGATTATGGTTTTTTTCTCATAATATATATTGTCATGGCCTAGTCCCTCTTAAATCATGCATGTGATTTTTTTATGATTATGCTTGTTTTATGCATAGTTAAGCTTATCTCTTTGCAATTAATGTTATCTCAATGCAATAACAAGAGAAAACATGGAAAATAAGGAAGTTAGAAATAGGAAAAGTTAATTGGTGGAAGGATACAAGTTAGAAAAAAAGTAATGATTGTGAATCCTTGCTATTTGTACTCACATTTGGTGGTAAATATGTGTAACAATTCAAATAGTGGTACAACAAAGATGATTATTGAAATTTAAATATGGGAAAGGTGAAATTGTACATGGTCTTTCAAAAGTTAAATCTGGAGATTGCTTAATAGTCATCCTAGAGGAATGTGATTAGAAGCATAGTGGGGATGGTAGTGAAAGGACATGTTGAACATAATTGGATAACGAATGTTGAGACACCATTTCTTCTATACTTGAAACGGAGGATTGTTAAAATTTTAGTGACTTTAACCTTACTAAGTGTCTATGGAGATATTTGGCTTTGAGGGGTTGCTAACATTTTATATTTGGCTTTGAGGGATTGCTAACATTTTAGTGGATTTCCTCAGCTAGTATCTATGGAGATATTAGCATGACATAATCAAATGTGATGAATTCGAGTGTGACTACTAATGTATATCGAAATGGAGATATTTAACATGGCATAGTTGAATGCGATGAATGGGAGTGACTACTAAATGCAAATGTTATCCTACAAGGGCCATTTGAGCATAATTTCTAATAGTTAGTAAACTTATGTCTACTTTATAAATTTAACATGGCACAGTCTAGAATTTTTGGGTGGAATACCAACTATGTTTTTCTTAGATTGTAGGAGACTGGGACAAGTGTACTATCCATATTGATTCTATAGTCGTGGTTCAAAATTCCTAATAAACAATTATAAAAAATTTGAAAATAGCTCATGTGATAACTGCACTATGTGGTAGTTGGGAAAAAACAAAAAATAACTCATGTGATCCTTGCACTTAATGGCATGGTAGTGTGTAGTTCATGTGACAGGGGAACTCCATCTAGCAGGTGGGAGTCAAGCTAATGTGCGCAAGGTCTAGTCAAACTCCATTTTGCAACTAGGAGTTGAACCAATGCGCAATTTGCTTGACAATGGAACTACTGATAAACTCCTCTGAAATCCTAATAAAATAAACTTCTTTGAACTCATGTGATAACTGCACTTAGTGGCATGGTTATGTGCAGTCCATGTGATAGTGGAACTTCAACTAGAAGTTGGGAGTCAAGTTAATGTGCATAAGGTTTAGTAAAACTCCATTTTGGCAACTGGGAGTCTAGCTAATGTGCAATTTGTGTAGCGGTAAAACTCCTAATAAAATCTTCCAAACTCATATAAACTCCTCCATTTTGCACTGTCCAGCTGATGTGAGTTCCCATGGCACATCAGAACAAACTCTCAATCTAGCAGTATTTTATCAAAGGTATCAAATTATATATAAAGAGGAGAATATAATTTTGTACCTTCGCAAGCATAGAATTGACAGACGAGTCAATATCCTGCTTTACTTCTCATTGCCCATGTCTCTACTCCCAACATTACATAGTTAGACTATGGAATGGATTATGACACACAAGTTTTACATTCAACTTTCCCAAACTTAGAACCATGCAGATTCAGGATTTTTGATTTAAGGGTGAATGGGTTATTGTTTTACAAGCTTTCCTCCCTGTCTAATCTCAATCTCAAATATATACAATTAAAACTAAATGAATTGTGCCAGAAAGAAATGGATGTGTTGAACTACCTGCTTCAGAGTACTCCAGGTCTAGAGATTCTAAAACTTAAGTTACTAGAGGTATATGAGGAGGTGTGGTACAATTGGTTCCAACAAAACTTGTCACATTTGAAGAGCTTCCTTGACAATCCTTGTCATATGTTCATTAGGTAGGGATACTTCCCTTCATAGTTCTGCAATGGCTTTAGGTTTTTGAATGACTTTTTTCTTCTTTGTGCATCAAAATCATAATCATGTTACTATTGATTTTATGAGGATCTATACTATATTTTCAATAAACCATGAATGTGATTAATATGAATTATGAGGATTTCCAATATTATGAGGATCTATATTTTTAAGAAACTTTAAATGTGATTAATATGAATAATGAGGATTTCCAGTTTGGTTGATGTGAATTATGAATATCTAATTTATCATGGATACACATATTAGATAAATAGTAGTTATAGCTATATTTCTATCTTATAAATACCTATATAATCAGCCATATTTGAAAATAGTTACATTTCAAAAGCATTAACAAAGACACATATTAAATGATATTGTCTAATGGTTAACATTGTTTTGACTTTGAGAGGATACTTTCTTAGTTAGTTGCTTAAAATATATGTAATATCATTTGTGTATTAGTTTCATGGTTGTTTTTTTCATATCTTATAAATTTTAGTTTTTATGCATATATTAGTATTTTGTGCATTCAAACTATACTTTTTCCACTATCTTATGAGAATTTAGATGTTAATTTTGTTCAAGTTGGTTAATCTGAATTTTGGTTAAGGTAGAGGCATTCCAATTGCATTGAATCTTTTACCAGTAACATTAAGCATTGTACATAATATATATATATATATATATATATATATATATATATANAGCTCATACAAAGAGAGCTATGTTTTTGAAAAAAAAAACTGTAAGGATTCTTATTTTGTTGTTCTTAATTATCTTGGGTTGTGAGGGGTTCCCAAACAAATGTTTGTTTTCTAAAAGTTCTCTTTTGAAACAAAAAATCCTATAAAATTTTTTAGTGGGTGGTTTGATTTTTATAGTTCTCTCTTGTTGGAGGAGCTAGTTGGTAAGTCGACTAAGTCGATCAATCGACTAATTAGAGATTAGGTACTATTTTAATGTTTTAAAGCTCATACAAAGAGAGCTATGTTTTTGAAAAAAAAACTGTAAGGATTCTTATTTTGTTGTTCTTAATTATCTTGGGTTGTGAGGGGTTCCCAAACAAATGTTTGTTTTCTAAAATTTCTCTTTTGAAACCAAAAATCTTATAAAAGTTTTTAGTGGGTGGTTTGAGTTTTGTAGTTCTCTCTTGTTGGAGGAGCTAGTTGGTAAGTCAACTAAGTCGATCAACCGACTAATTAGAGATTAGGTCAGCCACATAAGGTCATTTCAGTTGACCAAACTAACAGGTAGTTATATATATTAGGCTGTTGAGCCAGATGAGAACTTGGTTGAGTTCTGTGTTTGTATGGAACCTTATAATATAATATAACATGTTATTCCACATCTATGTTCTTATTTCTTGTCTATATTATGTATGTATGCTTTAATGTGTATTATTGGTAACCCTTTGTGATCCATGAGATTACAACATCGGTTTTGTTTCCTGTAGTACATATCTGAGATGAATACAAGCAGATGATATCAGAGCAAGAGATTAAGAACTGGTGGGAGCACAAGATAGCAAACTATTTGCAAAATTACACGCGGAGAAACAGATTAATGACTGCTCAGGTGAAAGAATGGTTCTTCACTAAAACCCATGAGAAGTTCAAAGAATTGGTACCCCAGCTTTTGAAAAAAATTCTAGATGAAAAAGGTGGAAGCGACTAAAGACCAACAACTACTAGAGAAACTGATTCGAGGGGGAAGAACAAACCTGCTGGAGTGGTTTGAAAATATCACCGATGAATTCTGCAAGGAGCAAGCTATAGATGAAAGAACTTTGGTAGAAACCATTCAGAAGAAATTCTATACAGACCTTACCGAGCAGTTCCTATTCTCCTTACCGACATTATTGTTCAAATTCCTGATAGAAAAAGGAGTGGTTCATATTGTCAAACCTCGTCCATCACTACACGAACCACCACCAAATTACAACTGAGTGGAGAAAGAAAGGAAGTGGGAGAAATTCATTGCTGAAAGAGAGTGGGAATATTTCCTAAGCAATTAAACAAAATTATCTAATCTTTCTAAAGCATCAGGTAGGCCATCGAGGGGTAGCTGGTCGTATGTTGGGGTAAAGTAAAGAGGATTCTAGTCGACTAAAAAGAGATACCATCACTAGCGATGAAAAGTCAACCTAAAAAGGAAATCGAACGGACAGTGACACACAAAGGTATGAAATATTTACATAAAATAGAGAGAGAGAAGAGGCTAAAAAAAAGGGAAGAAAGAAGACAAAGGGCTAAGAACTGCAAAAAGGAATGAGTACTAAGGTGACAGAACAAGAAAGAAATCCGCCAGAGTTGGGTCATGACTGACAGGAAGAAGGCGTGGATGAAGACTTGTGGATAGAGCAGTGAGAAGCTCTCCAAATAGAAGTTCCCCAAGAGATAAAACCTCTATCTCCAATGAATTTGAGTACTAGGATATAATCCATTGTCGAAGAAGACCTAAGACTAAGAGCTGGTGAGTTTGGTATATGGGGCCGACTAGATGATGAAGTAAATGATGATAATCATCTAGTGATCCATTGACTAGAGGAAGGAAACTGGGTCACGCTTCAAGAATACCCCTCCAACCGAAGTATCCACTTAATTTACCCGACACATGAAGGAGCACCCCCTGCCAAATATAGCTTTGCAGAATACAGAACAGTCGGACCTGTAGACAAATAATTGCAGTTGGACATCGACCAGAAAAGTCGACCCCAATCGACTACTTTTCAGAGAATAAATGACAAATAAAAAAACCGACAGAAATGAAAGTTCAGTCGACAACAGCTCTGCACAAAGAGACAAGCAAAACATCCCACTACCCCCACCACCACCACCCCCACCACCGCCACCTCCTGAAGAAGATAGCGTTAGTGAACCCGACATGGGTTATGGATTAGTGCATATCCCTCTATACGAGGGTGATAGAGATCCTATATGACATTGTTTCATTTATGAGTCGACATGGGAGGCAAATCAGGTCATAACAAAAGATTGATAGATGGCACAATTCGTTGTTTCCTTGAGGAAAAGAGCTCTAATGTGGTACATGACATTTACTGAGAGAACCCCTCAAGCATCTAAAGCAGAAATCAAAACACAATTTTTGTTGTTCTTTAAAAATCCAGATGCAAAACATATGGCAGCTAAAAAGTTGAAAACAACATCGCAAAATCCAGCAGAATCTATCCGAGAGTACGACAAACATTGGAAAGACCTCCTCAGCCAACTGGATTATGTAATTGATGAAAAACTATTAATTCAGTGGTTCCTTGCAGGTCTATCATAGAAAATTCGGTGGCATATAATCCTGGAGATGTTCAAAACGTACGAATATGCGCTTACTAAAGCTCTACAAGTGGAGATGGATGAATATTTCCCAGCATATCCCATAGATACTAGACTGGAAGAATAGCTCAAAATCATGTAGAAATCATTGAAAGAGATAAACCTTAAGAATAGGGATGTCTAGTGCACAAAATTCTCAACAGCTGAACACTCAAAAGATAATTGTCAACAAGACATCAGCCGATAGGATGTTCTATTTGTTCAGACAAAGTGCTTCTGCGACATCTACCAAGAACATGGAGAACACACAACCAAATATTTCCCCTTTAACATGAAGAATGGTAAATCATCTTGGTGTGCAATATGTAAATTTAAAATTCATGCCACGGCCAATTGTCACCTAAACTTAAAAAATCGACAAAATTACCAAGCAGTCTACCAGAAAAATGCAGTTGCGCAGAACAACGATAACAATCAGCAAAGCAATGCTCAAAACGAACAGAATAATCAAAGGTATGAAGGCTATCGATATGAGCATTGGTTCGACAACCAACATGGAGGATATGGAGCTCAAGGTCGTTTCTTTGGGAATCACAAAAACTGACCATGTCGACCCATCCAGTGCTTCACATGCTACAAAGAAGGTCATCGATATGCAGACTGCCCATACAAGGACAGAATTGATTTAAAATTTTGTACTAGCTATGCATTCGAGGATCACTCATTAGAGGATTTCCATAATATGCTTGATAAAATCAATAAAAAGAAAAATGTTAATGCCTTGTCATGTGTTCAAAAACATGATGTAATAAATACAAAGAATTTTCATATAGTAACACAACAAGGGACAAAAATTGGGAGTGATAATCCACATATAAGAAAAATAAAAGAAAATAATGATTATCCTAACCTAAGTAAGGAAAAAAAATTGTATAAAGACGCAACAAATATATTTAAAGGATTTACTCGACAAGAAGAAGCTTATGATAGTCGACAAAGCACAATTAAAGAATTAATACGTTTAGTACAAGATGATAAAACAATATCTCAATTCATTGACTTATTGTATAAAATAAAACACAACAATAATACGGAAAAACAAACAAAAAATATCTGCAGTCTAAACCAGAAGGACAAAAGTGATGCCGACCCACTTGTCGACCTAGAAGTTGAAGGGTGCCATGTCCGACAAGTTGTGCTCGACTTCAGGTCACAAGTAAACATTATGAATCATGACACTTGGGAACAATTGGGTAGACCTCAACTATATGAATAAGGAATATACCTGAAATTAGCCAACCAAGTTCTGATTGAACCTATCGGAGTTTGGAGAATGTCGACACGACAATAAAAGGAATATCGACCAAAGTCGATTTTGAAATTATTGACCCTAAGGAAGGATCCAGTTCCTTCCCAACGTTAGTAGGTCAACCTTAGGCAAGAAAAATGAAAGCATCGATATCCTTAGACAAGGAAAGGATAAAAATAAAAGGGAATGGACAAAAATTCATAGTACCTATCCATCCATCCCAAGGAGAACCTTGGATAGAACCTATTGATGAAGAAGTTGACATCCGACAATTATATCAAATACAAAACAATGAAGACTACATAGAACCCAATGTCTATGGTGAAATTCACTTAGGCAATCAAGATTCAGTAGGATACAACTCAGACACAGAATTATATGATTGGGAAGTCAAGAACTACGAAACACAAGCAAGATATTGCTAGACCATTCGAATAGTGCAGAAGAAACTAATCCAACAATGCTTCCTGGTGACCATCATCCCAAAAATATTTGAAAAGAAAACCAGGGAATATCCTACCCTAAAACCAACAAATGTAAATATCAAACAAATCCCAAGATACAAAGAAAGAGAATCACCAGCAATGCATATAGAACAAGTATCTAGGAACATTGGTGAACATGGTTGAATACAATGCTTAGTGGAAACCTTCACAAGACAAGCTGCTAGATGGTGGGATACCCATCAATCAAGATTGTAGACATGGACAACAACTTTGACTTACTTTATAGAAAGATTCGAAGGAAAAAGGTTAACCGATCAATCCCAAATACCTATGTTCATCCAAGGGAAGGATCCAGAAGACCACATAAGAACATGTGAAAAATAATGGAAAATACTTGGGTATAAGGATGAACGTACATGGCCACACCTATTTCCATCAACGCTATCCAAATTACCAAAAAAATGGTACAAAATTGAAGAATCTTGGGGTGAAACATTCCTATGGCATGAACTTAGAGAGAATTTTATCAAAGACTTCAACTTTATACCACAAGACTAAAAGTTAGTCGAAACTGCAAAACAAATTAAGGCATTTATAGAACCGACCGGGAACAAAACATAACACAAAATTAGAACCGACCGACAATAAACTGCAATAACATACAAACCAAGACAACACCACAGTCAACAAGACTACAAATGGAAAATGAAAATATGGAAGGGAAAAGATTTCGATGGAAATCATACCATTTAGAAACAACAAAACCAATTTGCACAGTACTCAAATTCGAGATAGTCGACAAAGAAGACACCAACCGAATGACTGCAGTAGACTTTCTTGCTACATTTTCATAGTTTAAAGAAGGGAGTTGACCAATCAATAAATCCAAAGCACCAGAATGGTTAGATGGTAAAGTGAAAACTAAAGAATTCGAGATATCAAATGATGACAGACCAAAAATAGCAAAAATTGGAGACTACTGGAGTGAATAACAAACAACAAAAATAGTAAACTTACTAAAAGAATTCCAGGATGTATTCGCTAGAGACTACAAAGATCTCAAATGTCTAGTCCATGAAATGGGTGAAATGAAGATCGACATTAAACTTGATGTCCGACCTGTAAAGAAAATACCATATAAATTAGCTCATAAATACAAAGAGATAGTCATGAAAGAGATTGATAATACGCTTGCAGCAAGAATTAACTACCCTGTTGACCAATCGTAATGGGCAATTCCAATGTTTTTTCAACCAAAGAAACACAATCCAACCAAGCTAAGGATCTATGTCGACTTGAGAGACTTAAATAAAGTTACATTAACAGACCCATTTCCAACACCTTATGCAGATGAAATCTTAAATGAGGTCGCAGGACATGAATGCTACTCATTTATAGATGGATTCTCAGGTTATAACCAAGTACCAATAGCCAAAGAAGATCATAAAAAGATGACATTCATATGTGAATTTGGCTCATTTACTTACAGAGTTATTCCTTTCGGACTAAAAAACGCACCTATAGTATTTTCGAGGATTGTGGTCAAAACATTTCAAGAATACATTTACAAAATAATGGCAGTATATTTCGATGACTGGACAATATGCTCTATGCTGAAAGATCACTGCAAATGGCTAAGGCTCATGTTGGAACGATGCTGACAAATCCAGCTATCTCTGAACATAAGGAAATGCATATTTCTAACCCCTATAGGGATACTATTAGGACACATTGTATGCAAAGAAGGAATCAAGGTCGACTTTGCAAAAATAAAAATTATCCTCGACTTAAAACCACTGGTGAACCCAAAACAAGTCAGGGTACTACTTGGTCATATAGGATATTACAGGAAATTCATAAGATACTACTCAGATATGACATATCCATTGGAAGAACTATTAAGAGAAGATCAGGAGTTTGACTGGACAGAGGAATGCAACATATCATTTGAAACACTACAAAGGAAGCAAATGTTGAAGTATGTATCCAGAAATGACCAACCATCCGACTTCATACTACCATAAAAGACAAACAAGAAATAACTACTTCAGACAGTAAAAGAGTTTTGAGTACCTCCCCTATTTCTTCAAGACGAAGAAAGATTTTGTTCATTGGGGAGATGTTGGAGGATCTAGTTGGTAAGCCAACTAACTCGATCATTCGACCAATTAGAGATTAGGTCAGCCACATAAGGTCGTGTCGGTTTACCAAACCGACAGGTAGTTATATGTAACTATTTTTAAATCATATATTAGACTGTTGAGCCAGATGAGAACTTGGTTCAGTTCTATGTTTGTATGGACCCTTATAATATAATATAATCTGTTATTCCACATCTGTGTTCTTATTTATTGTCTTTGTTATGTCTGTATGATTTAATGTGTATTATTGGTAACCCTCTGTGATCCGTGAGATTACAACATCTCCAATTCAAGTATTAACATTGCTTAAAAGTGCATATGCAGTTTGTGAATACCATTTATTGTAATTGTTACCTTGGTATTTCCTACTTAGTTGTAAGGTCGGTGGAAAACAAAGTGACATCTATATGGTATTTACCTTGTAATTTTTGTTTTTGTGTTCTTAACTACAAGGTTGTAAAATACAAAGTGGCACATCCTTTTGTTAGGATATTAATTATACATTAATATTATCATCTAACTACCACAATAAATTTGGTTCGTGTCAATGATTTGTCATAAACAAATTGAGAAAGGTGATGCCATTGGTTTATTATTTAGTTATGGATTCAAAAATTATAGTATTTTTATAACCATTAACTTGCATGTGGAAATTTGAATGATTAAACTCATTAAAAGGCTTTAAATGAAAAAAATAAAGATCATAATCGAAGCACATAAAACACATAAAAGAGATGCAAACCATGAAATTTGTAGAAAACAGACTCATAACAGAGTTCACCCCTCCTAGGCTACGTCTTTGGGTCCATTTCCAATGAGGAACAATATTATTAGTCATAAAAAATAAATGCTTGAACAAGTACAAATTCCTTCTTCAAAACTATTACAAATAGACTTAGGCTTCAACAAAGAACTCCTCTCACTCTCCAACATCTCCCAATAGTGGCTAAAAATCCTCGTACACAATGAAAAAACTAACAAAGCCTTCAATTACACTTTGGCATCATATCACCAAAATCTTCAATACATTTTTTCTTGAAATAATGTTGTTAGTGTTTCTAATCTAATTTACTTGATTAGGATATTTATTTGAAAGAATAACAAGTACAAAAATACATCTAAGATACATAGGATACATAGAAATTTTCATATGGGAAACCATGAAGGAGAAAATCCCACAAACTTCCTCATAATAGTTTTGTCACAAAGACAAGATCACAAGATGGAATAATCCAAGAACAATATGTCTTCTGCAACTCTCTCTCTCTTCATCCTCGTTTTCCTCTCTCTCATAATGCACACATAAGAGAGTGAATGAGCATGTGACAAAAGAGGAGGGGCGCCTCCCTATTTACATTATTTCATTGAGTAACTAACTCAACTAACTAGATCAGCTAGATAACCTTTGGGTACGACCTACCTGGGAATACACAAAGTATATTTTCCTTTATATAACCTAGGGATTATTGCCCCAACTTATAACAAAGGGTTTACATCGGTGACCATACATAATGATGAAAACCCAAAAGGAGGGAAACACATATTTGATGGGGGTACAACAATATACAATAGTAATATACATCATAATATATTCTGAAGTTACAATTACATCAACACTCCCTCTTAACTAGGAAGGTATTCTCTCTCCACAATCATCAACACATCTGGTCATCATCATCGAGTCATCATCATCACTACTTCCATTGTTCTCATCTTGTCCAATCCATCACATCTATACACCATAGAAAGTTTCTATAGAGCCATCCCTTTTTCATGCTAGGTGTAGGACTAGTCCTCATCCAGGTCTTCGTCACATCTTAGAGCAATCCCTCACATAGGTACAGTCCATGACCTTCTTTACATTGCCACTACAATAACTTGCATTTACTACCTTCTTCTCATTGTATCCAGATCATCTTTTTGTCTTGCACACAACAACAACAAAAAACACACAGAGCTCACAGAGATTACCTCAGATGTAGACCACTTACGGAATACTTTCATGTCCCCACATTTTGACCACCAAAAAAGTGTTCACCATGATAAACACCTAGGGGTTCTAAGTGATATTATTTAATTACCCTAGGGAAGTTGGATAAATAAATATGTAAGAGGATTATACTAAGTTTAATTTATTGTATTTTTAAATTATTATGTGGAAAATAACTTTCCATTAACAACAGAGCCACTTGGGAAAGACAACTTGGCAACAAGGAAATAGAATTTGTCATAGGAATGACAAAATCCAAGAAAAGTTCTCAAACACGAAATAGGCAAATTTCGACCAAGGTAGGGCATAATTTCCATTTGGATACTCAATCACAAAAGCAACCAGTTCAGAAAAACCTGCCATAAGGAAAAGCAACAAATCTAGGGCACAGTTTCCATTCTAAAGTTCAAAGGCAAAAACAAGCAGTGCAGGAAAAGATGTCATAAGGAAAAGAAGCAACTTTGGGCCAAGGAGGGCATAGTTTTCGAATTGGTTTGTTTTGTGTTAGGTTATCTATAAAATAAATATACTAATATATCTCTTACAACAAATATCACCACCAACATTGTTGTTGGTGTATGTTGAAAATGGTTTAAAATTTAGCTAACAAAATCTATTTTGTGTTAGGTTATCTACAAAATAAATATATTAATAATCTTTGATAACAAACACCACCACCAATATTGTTGGTGTTATAGTCACATATTCATGCAATTGTAATAGTGCTTATGCAAACTTAATGGTCATATGGAGGATGGAGAAAATAATTGTGAATTATATTATAATGAAATAAATGTATTAATATATCTCTTATAATAAATATTACTACTAACATTCTTGTTGGTGTAATTACAAATTTATGAAATTGTAATAGAGTTTATTTAAAATTAATGGTCATATGAAGGAAATAAAAAATAATTATGGATTATATACAATTATTAAGTTGGAAATGGTTTAAAAACAAAGCAATCAAATTTGTTGTGTGTTATTTTATTTATAAAATAAATGTATTAATATAGCTCTTATAACAAATATCACCACTAACATTATTGTTTTTGTAGTCGCAAATTCATGACAGTGTAACAATATTTATGTAAACTTAAGGAGACATAATATAATTATCGTAACATTATTGTTTTTTAGTCACAAATTCATGAGATTGTAATAATATTTATGTAAAATTAAGGAGACATAAAATAATTGTCGATTAGATTTCTTTTAAAGAAATATGGTTACCTTTTGTATCATATATAAACAAGTGGAATAAGCAACAAAGTTGCTTAGTACCTGCCTCCTAAGAAGAGATTGAAAATATATAGCAATAGGATAATTTTGCTATAAAAA
>LPNX010653011.1:0-11860 GCA_001517045.1 Pseudotsuga menziesii
ATGCACTTTTACAATAAAGTAACTTGAAAATAGAAATTGCATGCACTAAAAAGTAGCTTAATAAGACTTGAACTCAAGACCTATTAAGGAATAAAACAATTTTGGACTAAGTGAGCTAAGTTTAAAAGGTATGTAAAAGAATGGAAAGAGGAAGCGAGATTTTTTTTACTCTTCTCTCTCGTTCTTCGTGCTTGCCTTTTTTCCTGCAAAACACAAGAAAAAGCGAAACACAAAAACAAAAAAAAAAAATTCTACACAATGGGGTTAGATCTTGGTTAGCTTACCCGAAAATTCTTCATTTTCAAGTTTTCTCACTGTTTCTGATTTGTCGTGATCACACAAGGTGCACGACAAAGAGCATACATAGCCGAGAAGACAAGACAAAAAAATTCCATTTCTGTTTCTGATTCGCCTCAATTGCTCAAGGTGCACAGAAAAGAGCATACCCAGCCAGGGAAGGCAATAGTCCGAGACTAAAACAGTAAAGATCTAATAATAAAACTGATAAAATATGAGAGATTTAAAAAAAAAAATCCATCACTATAACATTATACCTTCAGATTTGCCGAAATGGGTGTTTATGGAACAAACGGAAACAGTTTTCGTTGAAACAAAAACTATTTCCCAATGGAAACAGGGCTCTAGATGCAATGGAATAGCTTCCATAGGCCAAAAATGTACATAAACCCTATAACTAGAAACCCTTTCAAATTTTCAGCAACACCGGTTCCAGATCTTGATCAAAACCAAAAGTGGCTCTTCATAAACGCTCTGATACCATGTTTGGGTACATAGGGTACTCTGAAAAGACAAAACACCTTGAGCAACCACTTCACACAAATAGATCATAGATCAACATACAGATGTTTGTCATGTGATTAAAACCCTTGAGAGGGAAACTGTCCAGGGCCCCAGCCAAATAGCTACTTGGAGCAATTTATTATGCAAAAGAAATAAAGTTACATGAGCTTCTCATAATCGATCAACTAACCAAGGACCCTCCATGCTCTTTAAATAGAGATCATGGAACAATCGGGTGTTAATCCATGGATCAATGGTAGGTATGGTCTAAGAGAAGTTGAACCGTCGAATCACTTTATGTCTAGAACATATCGTGACTGTCAGATTAGAATATTTACAAATGCGTACTAAAGAAACACACTTTACCTAATAGATATATTACACAAGTTGATCTTAACTAACTCCTAAGTGTCTAAATATCCTAACACCTAAGGAGTGGAAGAAGATTCCAGTCAAGAAAGAGAAGAAATATAATAGGAGGTAGATGGACTCCTATTCTGTTTGAAGAAATTAAGTATGACGTTGAGTCATGGCTAGACGAGGGTTCTTGTGACAAAGAGGAAGAATATATCATGATAGCTAAAGGAGCAAAATAATCTAAAGAATCTGTGGAGACACCAATATCAGGTCGAAACTACACCACGCCAGGAGTATCGCTAGAGGTAAGGTCTAGAGCCTCATATCCTAAAAGATCTATTAATACTGATAGTGCTAGCACTGCGACTAGCGTGCAAGGAATTACGCCCTCATTACATTCTTCAGTAGAAACCCTCAATTCCAATTCAATGGTTGGGCATGATATTATACTTCCTACGTTCAATGGAAATGGAGCAGAGGATCCATGGCAGCATTGGTTCCTTTGTGAAATTGTTTGGATGGTTCCCCAAGTTCGTAATGCAGACATAAGAAAAGCACAAATGGTCACGACTCTCTGGGGGTCGCGTGCTAAAAATTTCATGAATTTTCTATAGTACTAGTAGGAACGCCATAGAATACCCTTGATGAGATCCAACTCGCGATGATTTGTGAGTTCAGAAAACCCAAATCTGAGTTGGAGTGTATCACTGAGATCAAGGAGATACAACAGTTACCAACATAATCCATATGGGATTTCGATCAACGATTTAAAACTTTGATGGCCAAAGTTAGATTCCAGATGATAGATGTACAACATAAAGAGTGGTTTATTTCTATGTTGTTACTGCACATTCAAGATCCGTTGATGCAGCAAAATATTGTGTTGCAGACAGAAGCGCTTGAACTAGCGATGAAGCTAGAATCCTCACCGATCAAAGATGGCGGCACAGGCATGATGCAAATTTAGTCATAGTTGGATAATATGACACTACAGCTTCAGGACATCAATAAGGGTAAAGAAGCATGTGAGGAATTGTAGTGCACAATATGTCGAACGGATGGACACACCAAGGATAATTGTCCATGATACATGAACTATATCTCGTCGCATGTGCTGAGTCCATTAAGTAATCATGGGATACCCTAGTGCTGGATATTCCAGACTAGAGGGAATTGTGACAAGGACTGTTTATACTTACATAAGATTATAAGTACAGTGGCTAGCCTTTTCTATAAATTTTGTAAGTCGGTAGGGCACAACGATAAGGATTGTTGAGCATACCAGCTCCTGAAGGAAAAGACAGTAGAGACCTAATTGATGAAGAACGATGGGCAGGTTTCAGCTGAACAAGTGCAAGCACACTACCATCCTGCGCCTTTCCCACATAACTAATATCAGAATCAATATCAACCACAGTATGTGCCTCAAAACTAGTATGTACCACAAAATTAGTATGCGCCACAGAATCAGTACCCACCGAGGCAGCCAGACCCTTAGGGAAGGGGGGGTGGAAATTTTAGAGGAAGAGGTCAGTTTACATGCTATAATTGTGGAAAACTAGGACATTATTCTAGATATTTCCAAGATCCTGCAAAGACATGTTCATATTGCAAAGTGGAGGACCATAACGTGGAGCAACATCTGCAGTTGATTGCGAAGTGGAAAGCTCAGACTATCGCAAGTCCTAATCCTACATAGAATCCCAATCCAAATCCTAACCCTAATGTTCAGATGATTTCTACTGAGCCGAGAGAGCCAAGCATTGCTATCATAGCATGAGGATGTGTTGTGATTGGAGGCGATAAGGATATACCACAAGAAGAAGGTGCCATTTGATGTTAAAAAATATAGAACAACTGTCGAAATCAACTAAAGTTAGGGAGATTCCTGAACGCTTCCAAAATCTATTTTAGAAGTCAATTCTGAAAAAGGTTAGTATGCTTAAGTCGTTTCTTTCAAGTTTCTTAGCGTTTCTCCATGATAAAGATGCTATCGTAGAACTACAAGAAACGATAGAAGAAACCCCAGTAGAGAAACAACTTGAAGGAAATGTTAACCATGTCAAGAAGAAATTCAAAATGGGGCGCAAGTTATGAATGTCTGCGCAGATAGGGGATTATGACATGGATTATATTATTCTAGATTTTGGATTTGACGTTAATATTTTGACACAACAGACCTGGGAGAGCATGGGTAGGTCGTGCTTGGACTGGTCTCCTGTCCAGTTGAGACTTGCAAATCAGGCAAAGGTCCTACCAATTGGTATGTTGAGACAATTCCTTGTCGACATTGAGGGGCTACACACATTTGCAGAATTTGAGGTCATTAACATTGTCAACAACACAAACCGATATCCCACGCTTCTCGGGATATATTGGGCCATATATAATCATAAAATTATAAATTTCAAGAAAAGGATCCTATCATTCGAGGATGATGAGATGAGGGTAGTGTCACCCATTGATCCACTGGAGGGATAGAGGTGTGTTGAACTTGTCAATAGTGAAAGGAAGGGTGAATATCTAGATAATATCTATAATATCAGTGCCCTAAAAGATGATTATGTAAATCCTATAGTGGATGGAAACTTGAGCTGTAGGATTTCTAGTTCCTGCACATCAAAATCAAGAGAATCCTTAAAGAACTGGAAAAATAGATTACATGAAGTCTCTATGAGGCGATGCGCCAGAGTTAGTGGATCTGTGCGACGAGTGGAAAATTGGTTAAGGGAGTTACCCACATATGAAGGTTTACCTAACCTTGTGACCTTCCTCGATGAGTTTGAAGGGCTGGTAACAGAGCCACAATGCTTGTTTGCATTAGACTATGTATTGAATGCTATGCCTGCCAGATGGAGGGGTACACATAAGCACTCCATATTAGAATGGTCATAGTGCAGAATATTGTTGGAGGTTAGATTCGATGAAGAAGTCACAGTCATAAGCCAACAGTACATAGGGTTATCAAACCCTGGTGAACATTGTAATCAGTGTCACATAATATTTGAAGAATACCCACGACAGGAGTGGGTCAAACATTTCATTCATACATTAGAAATGACACCGAGAAGCTGGTATACATCTATGGAGTTGCGACAAAGAAGTCAAGATTGGGACAAGATGGTTACATAGTTTGCGCACACCTTTACATTTTCTGATGACCAACCAACAGTAGATACTATTCTTCAAATGATTAAGGAAAAGGTATTTGACAAAATCCCTGTCGCAATAGCAAGTTCCCATCAGTGCAGCGTGACTATCCAACAATGGATGGCTTGTTATAATATGGATGAAGAACCATATGATGATCCAACTAACATAAACATTCCAGAGTCATAGGGTACGCGCAAAGTCAAAGTGAGTGGTATTTCAAGCGACCATTTCCTTAAGCAATTAAAGATCAAGAAAGTGAACATTGTCTCGCTGGAGAACCTAAATTTTGCCAATACAGGAGATTATTGGGACGATGAGACAGTATCAAAGATAACAGACTTATTGCATGAGTATCAAGATCTATTCCCCACCAATTTCATAGAGATAGAGGGAATAATGGGAGACCTGGGAGAGATGAAAATACCCCTGAAACTAGATGCTAAACATTTTAAGCAGCGACCTTATCGATTGAATCCAAGGTATAAATAGAAGGTGAAAGCAGAATTGGATCGCACGCTCGATGAAGGAATCATTGAACCTGTTGAGGAATTAGAGTGGATCGACCTTATAGTGATCTAGGATAAGAATAAAATAGGTGAAGTTAGGATCCATGTCAACCTAAGGAAGCTGAACGATGCATGCCTGCACGATCCATTCCAAACACCGTTTACAAATGAAGTACTTGAAAGCGTCGAAGGACAAGATATGTATTCATTCACCAATGGCTTCTCTAGCTATCACCAAGTAATAATTGCGAAGGAGGATCGACACAAAATGAACTTCGTCACAGAATGGGGATGCTACTAGTATACGGTAATGTTATTTGGACTCAAGAATGCACCTGCTATTTTTTCTAGAATAGTAGTCTCTGGTTTTAAATATTTCATACATAAATTTCTTGAGGTCTACTTTGATTATTGGACTGTATTCAGTCTAGTTTGATACCACATTGATATTTTGTACATGATGTTGGGACGATGTATCCAGTATTAGATCACACTTAATTCAAAGAAATGTATTTTTTGCGCACCATTTGGTGTTCTATTGGGACATGTCACGTGCTGCGACAGAATTTTGGTCGAACCAACGAAATTTGTGATTATCCTTGACTTACCACCGCTTGCATTAGTCACACAACTTAGATCAGTGCTAGGACACACAGGATACTATAGGAAGTTCATCAAAGGATATGCAGAGATAACTGCACCTATGGAGAAACTATTGAATAAATATGCAAAGTTCCAATGGAAAAAAGATTGCCAGGAAAGCTTAGACAAATTAAAGAACAAGATGGCCACTGTGCCAATATTGGTATTTCATGACTGGAAGATAGAGTTCCATGTCCATGTGGACGCATTGTCTATCGCGCTTGACATAGTCTTGACACAACTAGGTGAGGGTGCATTGGAACACCTTATTGCTTTTGCTAGTAGAAAAATGTCGACAATAGAGAACAATTCTACGATGACAGAGAGAGAAAGCCTCGCAATGGTCTATGCGCTGCATAAGTTTCGACGCTACTTTTTTTGTGAACATTTTAAAATGTACACTAATCATTTGACATTTAAATACCTAATCAACAAGCCAGTCAGTGTTAGGGGGGGGGGGATCTGTCGATGGCTCCTCCTATTTCAAGAATTTTACTTTGAAGTCATTGTTAATCCTGGTTGACTAAATGTAGGGCCTGATCACCTATCGAGGATAGAGACTGGTGAAGAACCAACCAGTTTAGAGGACAACTTTCCCGATGTGCAACTATTTTTGGTCACCATGATGGATGATCATAATAAATATTTTAATGCTATCATACACTTTTCAGGTACAGGCTATGCGCCTGAAGGGTTCACCACTGTGAAAAAGAAACATTTAGTCATTAGAGCTGCTGAATTTACATTGATCGTAGGACACCTATACAAGATGGACCCTGATGAAATAATGCGATATTTCGTCTTTAACTATGAGCGATAATGGGTAATGAGTGAAGCACATGTTAGTGTCGCGGGAGGACACTACATGGGAAAGGAGATGGTGCACAAGATATTGCAAGCAGGATTATGGTGGCCAACCATACATATGGACACTAATATATTTTGTCGGCACTGCGATGTTTTCCATAGGATAGGAAAACTATTGAGAGACGACGAGATGCTGCTTGCGCCACAAATCATGCTACAAGCATTCAACAAGTGGGTCGTTGATTTTGTTGGTCCAATCAGTGCGCCCGAGAAGAGGACTGGTGTGCACTACATTATCATAGTGACAAACTACTTAACCAGATGGGATGAAACCACGCCTATTAAATATTTTACCACTATGACTACGGCGAAGTTTTTATTCGAAAACATAGTGAATAGATTTGGCTACTCAAAAATTCTGCTAAGCGACCAAAGTACGAACTTTGTTAACAAAATGATTCATGAGCTTACCACATAATTCCATATTCAACATAGAAAGAGAGCACCCTATCATCCTCAGGTGAATGGAATTATTGAAGCGTTCAATAAGATATTGTAGAATGCATTAACCAAAGTATACAACGTGTTCCCAGATGACTGGGATCAGAAAGTTTCAACTGTATTATGGGCTTACCTAACAAACTGCAAGCGATTGAAAGGGCACACTCCATTTAGAGTGGTGTATGGGAAAGAAGTCATGGTGAAGATGGAGTATATTGTGCCGAGCTTAAGAATTGTTGCACTAACAGAAATGAAAAATGTGGATGCCATCAAGCAAAGGTTGTCATAGCTCATTCAGATGGAGGAAGAACGCTTCGTCGCAGGATTCCATCAAAATATCGAGAAGGAAAGGAAAAAAGAATGGCATGATCACCATATCAGGACTAATCAATTCAAAGTCGAAGGACTTCTTTTGTTGTAAGATAGTAAATTTTTCAAACATTCAGGTAAATTAAAGACGCATTGGCTAGGGCCATATGTGGTCGCACACATCACTGACCTAGGCGCAGTGAAGTTACATAAGATGGATGGAATGCCAATCACAGGAATGGTCAATGGAATCCCCCTAAAACCTTACTATAATGGCTACTACATGCATGGGTAAGGTAGGCATATATGAAAAAAAAAGATAAAAGAGGAAAGGAAAGTGTTCTATCGTACATCTGTGACAGAGCTATGCAAGGAAATTGTTCTGCCGCATGACTGCAACAGAACTATACAAATCCTAGTATAAAGTGGGAATTACAACTGGCTGTCATTAAAGCATGGATACCCAAAAATATTTAGGCGGTTATGATAGCAAGGTGTCATTAATTCAAAAAGTACGAGGAGAATGACGACATGCTTTTTGGACCCATTAGTCATCCTCACCATAAATTCCATAACTTCCCTAACAAGTCCATATCATAACTTGAGTACATGAGTTAATGTTGGAATGATTTGAATGGGAAGCCCATGTGATCGACAAGATGTCAATTTTCCATTGAATGACCGCATGAGGGATGGGAGCATCCATATAGATATTATCCTTCATCGATAAGAATTATTTTACATGCACAGAGAGAAGAAGAGTGAACCAGAGTTTTTGATTGAGAGAGTCGAATTCAATGGTAATTTTTATTTTCAGCACCAGTGAACAGTCGAACGTGACCATCACCTCACCTTTCCCAATCATAGAAGACATTACATCATTGCAGGAACAACATCAAGAAAAGTACCAGACACAATGGTGCACCCAATACCACAAACAACTCCTATGACTATTTTTCCCCCTGCATCAGGCTCTGCAGCGGCCCCGGTCCAGGAACCACCCGTCAACATCCCAGTTTCCGGTCCTCAACTGTTTTTATTAGAGAGGGACATCCCACAATCGTTGAGACCTTAGGTCAGGTAAAAGAAGTGAAAGGCCACCCAAGATATAGCCACTGAGGACATCCCTATTGAGTAGGAACCAGAGTCACCACCACACAGAGACATGAGCACCACCATTAAAGAGAAGAACCTATTACCACCTTACATTTGACCAAGGAGAGAAGAAGCGACTGAAGTAAAGATTCTGACAAAATCATGTTCCTCCTTGGCTGCACCGTAGATCCCTATTGGTGTCATCCTATTAATGAATATACTTTTGAATTTGGTCAAGTTGCAGTTTGAGGATACTAATACACACAAGAAGGAGGGCCTGGAGAGGAAAACGTACATGGTCATGCTTCTAGTCATGCCTCCTAATCCACATTTGGTTCTCGCAATGGAGTGGGCACGAGGTATTGAAATCGTAGGCCTACTTAACCTATTGCTTATGCCACACTTTGGTTGGAGCACGCAAGTAAGCACATATGTGTGATAACTCCTGGTTTGTTTTCATGAAGGATACTTATGCCTCAACTGACCCTATGTTGTGGATGTTGAACTCATCTCATCGATAACGGTTTTGCTTAAGCAAGGAAATGACCCTGCGTTGTATCTATGTGCAAATAGAGATACAACGAAAATGAAGCAAAAATATGACCTCTAGCGTGTAGGTAGAGGATTCCTCATTTCCCCTATAGCTGAAAACATGGTGAGGTTCATGGCAAAAGTCCTGTCTTGTAAGATTCTACACAAGATGTGGCTCACTAAGTGTAGCGCCGAAAAGATAGAGCTTGTAGAGAAGTACGCAGCAGGCATGATATTCAACTGGTCGCAATACTTGTTGAATGGACTACTAGAGGATGCGGAGCAAGCATGGGAGGAAGAAAAGGCCAAATTCCACTACTCCTGGTTTCTCATCTTAATTTCTTTCATTGGTTGGTCAAAGCCGCCCGACTACCAGCCCCTAGATGTCCTAGTGCTTTTCTTTGGTGCAAAGTATCAGAACCTCTGGGAGGATAAGGATGACAAGATTTAGCAGAAGGACAATAACATAGAGTTATTTTTGCATGACGAAGAATTGCATGACGTAAAAAAGAAACAAAAGAGAGTAAGAGCCTCCATAGTGAAGAAATAATCATCCTTCATAATTTTCCAGGTTGGTGTCAACAACATGATCTTGGAACCATAGAAGGACCCATAAAAACAAGCACTACCGAAATGGTTCATGATTACCGACAAAAATATAGAACTGACCATCTAGGAGTGGCTTGCGGAATGGCGTGTCCTAGTAGACGTATAGATGGACTAGGGAGGAAACGAAGAAGGAAAAGGCACAGGGAATGGCCAAGGGAATGGTCAAGATAATGAGAAATATGATGGACAAGGCAATGATGACAGTGATCACAAATCTGACAATGAATCTCAAGAAACACGTACTGATGAGGATGTGTAGAAGGCTCGGGTATTAGAATTTGAATGCCATTTATATATTAAATAAGATAGTTCTAATAATGTTTGCAGTAAACGAAGAATGAAGATACAAACTGAACAAAACAAACCACATAGGAAACTAACAAGTATTGCTCAGGAATTTACAGTATCATTCACAAAAATAAATTCGGTGTTAGAATAGTTTACAAATAGGAAAAATTCGAATGCATTAGGGAGAAATTTGAATCTACCATGTGGACCTGACTGTATCTAACTAAATCTATAACACATGGTGCCTCAATCAATATCGAATTCCAACATCAACTCCCAGATGTCCAACCAACTTAATCAATCAGTGATAGCTAGTTAACTTAGTGCAAATGAGTGTGGTAGGTGGGAAAAGGTGCCTACTCCACATGCAGCCATCCACTATCCATGAAAATATTGTGCTAGCTAACTGATTGTGAACTAACTGAAAGTAACTGGGGGCTAACTAAGACTAACCAGTACTAACTCTAACTAACTAAAGTAGGTTGGTGTCGGGACTCCTAGTGGCTCCTAAAATGTAGGGATTGGTCTAGGAGGTGCCCAAGTTGATCCTCGCACATGCAATAAGTGGCAGTTAACCTCTAGCAGTGTTCCCCACACTCTAGTGATGGGTACATGTGGCCCCATTAGGCCAAGTGGACCTAATTGTACTAGTGGACCCAAATAATTAATTAAGGTTCCTAAGTTATGCTAAATTAATCTAATAGACATTTGACAAAGGGAGGATTAATAATCCTAAAACCTCCATGAATCCTAACTTGGAAAACTATGGGCCCTGGTAACAAGACCATAGGTCACCCAAATACAATCTAAAAGTGTTACGTCCCCTCCCATCTCCCTGAGAGGGAATGCAACCATGGTGCTACTAATCCTGTAAATTTAAATCCCATGAACATACACATGATAAAAATGCATTGAACTTAAACATACACAGATGCATAAATCATTTAATAAACAACAAAATCAAAATACATTAATTCACAAAATTTAACATGTTTGTGATTTATCATTACGAAAATACAATTACATAGCTAAAATACACAAGAGATACTTATCTTAGAAGAAGCATGTCCCGCAACCAACTATGTCGCTGTAACGTTCCACCCAACCATAGGCCAGTGTGCTCATTAATCTCTCAGCAGCACTGCCACCCCCGAGCTGGGCATGATTCCCACAAGGAATAAGGGAACACTAGCAGACTCACACATAGCCAAGGATATAACAATAACTCATCCAATCCAACATAGTTGGGTTTATCATGATGCAAAGGAGCTGGAAAGGCTGTCTGCTAAGCTAGTGAGCTCAACCACAGAGCTATCAACACTTGCACTAGATCTAGCCTGGCTTCTAAAACATCTACACACCCAACATAAGGAGCATCCCCTTCTCTTCTACACAATCCCTTAGGCTATGCCTTCCCTTCCAGTGCTATTCAAGGTGTGAAAAGAAGGAAACTAGCCCCCTATATATGTCTGTGAGGTTCCTTCTCACACTAGTTTTATAAAGCTAGTTCAGACTCCATTTCCACTCCCAAACCGATTCAGAGACCAAAAAAAGATGTACACACAACAATTATAGTTATAGGATTGAAGGAAAACATCACAGAGGCCAAAAATTGGAATGGTAATTGAGTAAAACAACTCATCCTGTGTAATTTTAGTTCTACAGTCATTTATGGCCCTAAAGTGGCCAAAACGAACTCAACAACACCCAAAAATCGTGGGTCTCTTCTCCCACTCGTCGTGCAACCCAAAAAACGTTTTTCCAAACCGGTTAATATGAGGAAAACAACCACAAAAATTCCCAACAGATATCCCAGCCATTGACTATTAGCAAAACAACTTCCTAGCCATGGGGAAAAAACATAGGAAACTGGAAAAATTTTGAATGGGAGTTCCCAGGAGCTCCAAAAAAATGGGGAAGACAAAATCGTGAATGCATGAGGTAATGGGCAACATTTTTGGGCAATAACTTGCCCCATAAGTCAAAGTCGTGTTTCCCAAAAATTGATAGCTTCTCAAATTTAAATTTGGGTTGCCATACCTTGCCCATCCCATGCAATAACCAACTCAACCAATTTCTGGCAGTAATAAATGATTGGGTGAATAATACAAGAAAGGTAGTTGACAGTTTGCATTAGAGGAAATTTGGGGTCTAAAATGGGACTTATAAGAAAACACTCCAACAATAAGTTCTTGTGAGTTGGAATTCAAGAACCAATAGAATTCCAATAAAATGAGTCAACCATAATGGTTGAATTGACA
>LPNX010653019.1:0-15795 GCA_001517045.1 Pseudotsuga menziesii
TAGGGTCCTCAACCCAATATATATAAAAATAAAACATCAAGATAATCATCATATTCAATAGGCCCATGCCTATAAGTGTTAGGTCCAAAATTCAGGATATTACACTCAAATCATTTAGATCACTCTCACAACTCTCAAGGTCAGAGGAGGAGAGGCATGAGATGAACCAATAAGTCCAATGTTTAGTGTAACTATTGCAAGAAGTATGGCCACTATGACCAAAAATGCAGAAAGAAGTAAGATGAGCAGAACAATAACCAGAACAATAGCAGAGCCATTGTATTTAAAGAAGAAGAAAGCTCGTCAAAGGTGACATTTTTGTCTAATCAAGGAACTGAAGAACACTGCATCACATAGCTATGGCTACTAGATAGCAGTTGCAACAATCACATGACAGGTAACAAGTCACAATCTCCATTTTGGATTCCTCTGTTGTCATGAATATCAAGCTAGGAGATGACTTTTTGGTTCCATCAAAAGGAAAAGGTACTATCCCTGTTCTTAAAAAGCAAAATGAAAAGAAGTTTTTTCATGAGGTGTTTTATGTACCTCGTTTGAATGTAAATTTGATCAGTATAGGTCAATTACTTTAGAACCATTATGATATTAGGTTTTATGATACATACTGTACTATTTATGATAAACCTGCTAGTAAGAGACTCATAGCCAAATTTGAAATGACCAATAATAGAATATTTCCCCTGTCTCAGGAGTGCCAAACTTCCACAGTCTGTAGTGCATACAGTTTCTAGTCTAGATGAATCCTCGTTATGGCATTGCAGATTTGGTTATATTACTTTTAAGAGTCTCAATATCGTGCACAAACAGTCAATGGTCAAAGGGTCATCGGTTATTCATGAACAATCCAACACCCATGAGGATTGTATGACTTGTAAACATCAAAGGGCCAGTTTACCAACTTCCACATCTCAAGCCAAAGAACATCTTGAGTTAGTTCATACATACCTATGGGGACCCATGCAAACCCAATCCATAGGAGGTAGTTTTTATTTTTTATTGATGATTTTAGCAGGAAAACATGGATTTATTTCCTTAGGAACAAATCAGAGACCTTCTCCAAGTTCAAAGAGTTCAAGGCTCTCACTAAGAAGTAGTCTAGAAAGTTCACTAAAATGTTCAGGTTAGATGGTGGAGGTGTATGCGATTCAAATGAGTTTTCATATTTCTGTAAGCAACATGGCATCGAGAGACAGTTCACCGCCAACTACACTCCACAACAGAATGGAGTTGAACTGAATGGAAGAACCAGAGCATCATGAACATGGCCCGTAGCATGATGTCACACAAGAAGCTATCATATGGGTACTGGGATGAAGCTGGTGGATGCTCATTCTATTTGCTCAACAGATCACCCAGGGTGTCTCTCTAGGACAAGATTCTTGAAGAAGCATGGAGTGGCACTACTAACTAATGTCGCACATCTCATAATATTTGGTATTGTTGCTATTGTGCATATACCTACTAAACTTAGAAGAAATTTGAAAAAGAAAAGTGAGCGCCACATTTTCACTGGTTACAGTGAAGACACAAGGCGTATAAGCTGTATAATAATGTCACCAAAAAGGTTGTGGTGAGAAGAGACATAAAATTCATTAAAGACAAATGCTGGAGTGATCCTTTAGACATACAACAAGAAGAAAGATCAGATCTGCCAGATCTACCTATTAGACTTCCAAGATTAGAAGTACACCAGCAAGAAACAACATCAGGGAATCCACCACAGCACCAGAAAACCAGAAGATTGAGAGAGTTATATTAACATACTCCAGTTCTTGAAGAGCAACTTCAGTATGCTTTATTTTCTTGTCCTCCCACATATTTTAATAAAGGAGCGAAGGATGCACAGTGGGTAAAAGCCATGAGTGAAGAGATTGATGCAATAGAGAAAAACAAGACTTGGGATCTTGTTGACATATCTAAATAAAAACTAATATTGGAGTCAAATGGGTCTATAAGACCAAACTGAATGAAAAAGGAGAACTTGAAAAATACAAGGCAAGGAAGGTTGCCAAAGGATATGTGCAAAAGTATGGTGTAGATTATGATGAAACCTTTTCTCTTGTAGGAAGGATGGATACCATCAGAGTTGTACTTGCCATTGAAGCACAAAATCAATGGCCTATCTATCAAATGGATGTGAAATATTCCTTTCTTAGTGGCATTCTTGAAGAAGAATTTTATGTATAACAGTCACTTGCTTATACTGTCAAAGGTCATGAACACAATGTGTTTAAACTGAAAAATGCCTTGTATGGTCTATAACAAGCTCCATGATCTTGGTACAATAGGTTTGACTCCTACCTCATCAACAATGGTTTCAACAGAAGCGGCAATGATCCCACTCTGTATGTCAAATAAAGCAAGGTAAAATGTTGCTGACAGGATTTACACTGTTAATTTGATGCTTGAAGATTTCAGGACAGTCATGAAAAAAAAGTTTGAAATGACTCATCTAGGACTGATGAAGTACTTCCTTGGCGTGGAAGTTATTCAAGCTTATTGGTATTTTTATCTGCCATCATAAGTATGCTACTAATATTTTGTAGAGATTGAGAATGGATAAATGTAAACTAGCATAAATCCTCATAGCTCTTGGCACCAAGTTAACCAAGAATGATGATGAACCAACAGTAAATGGCACACTCTATAAACAAATGGTAGGGAGTTTAATGTACTTGACTGCAACTAGACCTTATTTGATGTATGCTGTCAGTCTTATTTCCATATTTATGGAGTCTCCCAAAGACTCTCGCTAGAAAGTTGGAAAAAGGATTCTAGGATATGTTGGAGGCACACTTGGATATGGCCTGTAGTACACTCATACACCAGACAATACTCTCACCAGGTACAATGACGATGATTTTGCATGTAGTATTGATGATAGGAAAACCACATCTGCTTTCCATTTGGGTACAAATATGATGTCTTGGGCATCTCAGAAACAACCCAATGTAAGCATGTCTCCTGCAGAAGCAAAATACATGCTGTATGGCTAAAAAGACTTTTAAAGGGTATGGGACACACTGAAAAGGATCCCACTTCTATTTTATGTGATAATAGCTCTGCAATACAATTGTCTAAACATAATGTATTCCATAGGAAAAACAAACACATTGAGACTCACTATCATGTATTTCATAGGAAAAGCAAACACATTGACACTAGCTATCATTTCATTCACGAGTTAGTCGATGATGGACAAATTTCGTTATTGTTTTGTTGCTCTAAGGAGCACTTGTCTCACTTGTTCACCAAACCATTGAGAACAACTACATTTGAACATCAGAGAGGCGGTGGGTTGAAATATGTAATCTCAACGATTAAATAGCTCACTTAGTTAGTTACCCATGGTATTTTCTCACCTATGGTATTCTCCCATAGTATTGTCATTTGTATTTACTATTTAATGCTCATTCTGAGCCTACAATCAATCTCCCATAAGCACGCTTCTATCTGTTTCATTGTTTTAGTTCACATGGTATGAGAGATTACTACATGATCCTAGGGTAAGCCTATTCAGGAAGTGGAAAACACTCAGATTCCGAAGCCATTTAGAAGCTGCATACCTCCTAACCTAGGGCACGTTGTCTAATTTTTATATATTTTTTTTCAGTTCTGAACTGTGGGCTGCCTTTTCCCTAACCCATTTGTGATTAAAAGTTTAAAAGAAAACCTGGAGTTCTTCCACCAGCCGTTTTTTTTGCATAGTCGCAGATCTGAGCAACGGCAGTACTCGAACACACACAGCTGATCAGTTTTTTTTTCTTACTTGACAGGCTCAGTTAGGTAGTTAGGCATGGTATTTTTTCACCTATGCTATTCTCCCATCTTATTGTTATTCTGTATTTTCTATTTAAAGCTCAATGAGAAGAGGACAATCAATCAGCCTAGTGCTTCAGTCTGCTTTTACAGTAAAGACATGCAATACTTCCCTACTGAGTTCTCTACTTTTTTGGGTTGATAATGTGAAGAGTCACTGAACACTTCGACTTCATATTAGATTTCTGTAAAAATGATTTGCTGTGTTTAAATTTTTATATGTATTCTTATTATCGAAATCCAGCTACGACGCCAGAATTTAATTCTAAGCTCTCAGAACGCTGTATAGATGGGTTAGACGCTACATGTGCCAACGACAACAACAACTATAATACCTTGGAGGATTGAATTGCAGGCGGTCTCAATAACCTGTGAGTTTCAAAGCCATTCTATTTAGATATAGATAACATTAACATGTTAGTTTCAAAGCCATTCTATATAGTATTATACACTAATATTATCTTACTTTTTTATTGTTCAATTGGGTATACGTTATGGCTTAGAATTACTGTAACGTGATGTAATATGCAGACACCCAAGTGAACAAGGAAAAACTAAGATAATAATAGAGAATGAATTATACTATACAGAACGACTTTGAAACTTACAGGTTTATGATATCTGTATCGACACAGAATGGCTTTAAAACCCACAGGTTTATGATGTCTGTATCGACACATAGTGTGGGGCACTGAGTGAAACCACCTGCAATTCAATCGATTTCTTCAATTCAAAATACCCAACAACGCCTTTCGTTTTCTTGGATCGTCCGAGGTATTATAGCTGTAGTTGGCCCATGCAGCCCCTAACCCACCATTTCGAGAATCTCGTCATCCATTCATAGTAATATTCTCCCTTCTCCTGTATTTTTAGGTTGTCAAGAAATATTCTCAGGAGAAAGGCACTCGTAAATATAGTTCAGTTCATGCAGTAAGGACATGCAAGTATCCAAATAGTTCTCTACTAAATTGGTATACAAATAGTTCTCTACTAATTTCTTTTGGGGTTGATAATGTGAACAATTCGACTTCATATTAGGTTTCTGAAAGAATTATCTGCGGTGTTTAAATTGTGATACGTATTCTTATTATCGAAATCCTCCCCCGCCAGAATTTTTTCGTAAGCTCTCAGAACGCTGTACAGGTGGTTAGATGCTACATGGGCCAACAACAACTATAATACCTTGGAGGATCGAAGAAAACGAAAGGCGCTGTGCCTTTTGCATTGAATTCGATTGAATTGCAGGCGGTCTCTCTCAGATTCCCAGGCGATATAGATATCATTAACCTGTGAGTTTCAAAGCCATTCTGTATGGTATCATCCACTAGTATATCTTACTTTTTAATTGTTGAATTGGGTATGTGTTATGGCTTAGAGCTACTGTAACGTGATGTAATAAACGCAAGCCTTGTGCGATTCTTGGGGCTTGATAACATTTGTGTATACGGTATGTGATGTGAAGTTGGTTGTGGTTTGGCTAACTGGAAAGTGGTCATTGGGCAGTATGATGAAAGACTTTAAAGAGGAGGCCATAGAGGATTCAACATACAAATACTATGTCCAGTTCAAAGGACCTCAAGCCAGTAAGTTAGAGTTCCATTGTTTTTCTTTCTTTCCTTGTTGGATATGAAAGGAGTATGTTAGTGACAGATGAGAAATGCAGTATGTTAGTGACAGATGAGACTACATACAGTGAACAGGAAGATTTCAAGCAACAAAGCATCTACAATTTATTAAATTATTATTTTGGCATTTCTCATCGTCACTAATATAATCCTCTCATAACCCATAAGAGAAAAAAAGAAAAAGAATGGAAGTATAACTTACTCGCTTCGGGTCCTTTGAACTGGAGATAGGATTTGTGAATTGAATCCCCTATGGTCTCCACTTTAAAGTCTTTCCTCATACTGTCCATGTCGAATTGAATCCCCTATGGTCTCCACTTTAAAGTCTTTCCTAATACTGCCCAATGACATGGACTTTTCCGGTAGCCAAAGCACAACCAACTTCATATGATACCTTGTAAACAAATGTTATCAAGAATTGCACAAGGCTTTGCGTTTATCAAGAAAGGAGAAAATCACATTAGCTCTAACCTTTAACAGACACCCCCAATTATCTCTAAGACACCCTAATATTACTACTTTTTCCAGATTCGGAATCTAAATGTTGATTTCAAAATGACTACTTGTCATCATCATGGTTCTAGATTCGGAATTGAAAAGTCCACTTAAAAATGACTACCGCAGAATTTCAGAAAAAACCCTAAATTAACCTAACTCACCGAAAAAACTTACATACTGAAAAAGATAATATTAGCGAATGAATGGTAGTATTATACAGAATGCCTTTGAAACTCACAGCATCGTCATTTCTGTATCTCTGCAGTTGCCTGGAGGACACATAGTGTAGGGCTCTGAGTGGGACCGTCTGCAATTCATTTGAATTCTTCAATGCAAAACACCCAACAACGCCTTTTGTTTTATTCGATCGTGCGAGGTATTATAGCTGTTGTTGGCCCGTGCAGCCCCTAATCCACCATTTCGATAATAAATGATCTTGGTAGCATATTTATAAACACATTGGGGAGATGAGATTATAAACGGCGAAGAGACGGAAAAATTCGCAAGCAATGTGATGCGAATTCAACCGGTCCGAATTCTAACCATGAATTTATAAGCGAAGAGACGGAAGAATCCGAAAGCGATGCGAGGCGAATTCAAACTGTCCGAATGTATTAGGGTTACGTTCGAAAAGTAAATACAAATACTTCATAAAAAAATGAAATGAGCCGTGGCCAGAGTCACATTTGGTCAATTTGGGGATAATCTCGTCATCCATTAACAGTAATACTAAATGTTGTTGAAAATTGATAATCGTTTGCACGGGTTTGTTTTAATTTCTATCCTCACAAACAATTGGTAATTATCCATAATCAGAATCGTTCAATTTTAATACTTCATAATTGTTCTCGTTCAAGAGTAGGCAGAGGGTAGCAATGTCCCTGAAAATTGATAACCCTTTAATACTTCGTCGTGGACTAGGAGAAATGAACCTCTATGTGAGTATTTCAACTTCATTAGGAATAGAAGAATATTCAGAGTATTCAGCCTGTCACCTCACCTTCCCTGAGTTTTCAGTCCCATGATACTCCCATCCATTAATTCATGAGAATCCGTTGCAATCGTTTCCAATTCTTGGTTTATGGGACGCAGAATCTCCTAAGTCCTAGGGTTTTTTTGGAAGGCTTCTCTATATTGCTTTCTTCATCAATTTCTTGATCGACTTCTACCCTTTTAGATTCCCTATCTTTTTCTTTCTGTGACATGATATGATCTGCTTCTTTTCTTTTTCTTTCTGTGACATGATATGATCTGCTTTTCTTATTTTTCAGATTCACTATCTCATGGCCATAGGGTTTATTCTAGTGACCAGTTGAACCCATGATTGATGCCTCTGTTGTAACTTCCATTATATTATCAGTTTAATGAGACGATGATTGGTAAGAGAACCTTGGGGGCACTTGGCCTTTCTAACATAATGTGCCATGTGTTGTAGAGAATTTAGAAATAATGCAGAGAAGGAGGCAAGGCTAGAGGGTAAGGAGGCTAAGAGTAAGGAGAGGCTAGGGGTGTATGCACAAAGTAGGACTAGGGGTGCCACTATTAGTTCCTCCCTGTAGTGGATCAATGAAGGGGACGTTGGCTCTAAATTTGATTTTGACTGCATGTTTACTAATATACCATGGCAGAGGCGAGATAATAAAAAAATCATAGGTATAAATAACATCTCCTATTGCTAAGAAATATTCTTTTGTTCTTGGCAGACATGTTATGATTTGCTCAAACACTTCAATTCTCATCTCCCCAACTTCTGAATAGTCTTTCATCAAATTTTGTGCAAATGGTAATGCAACCTCCTCATTAAACCCGGTCAATCTTTCAAAATACAAAGTCCAAGCAGCTTCCTAAAAAATTCCAAAAGCTTCCACATCTTTCTACAATGGCTCCATCGACTCTGGTTTATGGTGGATTGCAAACCCTTCCATGATGTTTTTAGGGATCTCAATTACACAAGAAACCCGTAAAAATTTCAAATTTGGATACCGGTGTCGCAACATGCAAGACAACAACGTATAATGTGGAAAATCGTTGGGTATTTTTACAAAGGCGACATTTTTGGTGGTGTAAGGGAAAAAGTCGAAGCTCGTGGTGGAAGTTATAATGCTTATTCGGTGGAGCGGGTGCAATTAATAAGTGCGGGAGAGTGTAATGACATACCCCATTCCAAAACTAAAAGGATTGGCTCAAAGAATTGGTCGAATTATGCTTAATTGTACTTGTGGTTAGGATTCGTATAACCTAATTTCACTTACCATGACACATTAGTGAATTGGGGTGGCGTTCTTTCCTTGTCAAATCTCTTTAGTGGAGGCGCCACTCACGTTCCTTCATGGATCATGTGGGCCCTTGGAATAATGAGATGTATGAAAACGTTCACATCAAGAGAAATGATGAGAACTAATGAGACTACAAAAATTGCCATTGTTTTGGCCGAACTAGAGCGATGGTCAGAGTTTCAACAAAGAAACGAATGAAGTTTCAGCAAAGGAAATCACGAGATTTCAACAGAAAGTGGAGATCTTAGCAGAGTTTTGGCAAAGGATATGGCAGAGTTTTATACAAAGATATGGTGCAGCTTCAACAAGGATTTTCGTGGAGTTTTGGCAAGGAAGAATAGAACTTAGCAGAGCTTCGACAAAGGATATCGCAAAGTTTCGGCAAGGAATATGGCAGAGTTTTGGCAAAGATATAATGTATCTTTATCAAGGTTCATGGCGGAGTTTCGATAAGGACGCAGATAACTTAGCGGAGTATTGTCGAAGGATACGGAGGAGTTTCGTCAATGAATATGGCAAAACTTAGCGGAGTATTGTCGAAGGATACGGAGGAGTTTCGGCAATGAATATGGCAAATTTTCAGAAAGGATATGGCGGAGTTTTGGTAAGGAATATGGCAGAGTTTCGGAAAATATATGGCGCAACTTCGGTAAGGAAGGAGATAACTTACGAGAGTTTTGGAAAAGAATATGGTGGATTTTTGGCAAGTAATATGGCAGAGTTTCGGAAAAGATATGGCACAACTTTGGCAAGAATTATGGCGGAGTTTTGGGAGTTTTGGCAAGGAAGCATATAACTTAACGTAGTTTCAACAAAGGATATGGTAGAGTTTTGTCAAGGAATATGGTAGATTTCAGCAAAGATATGGCACAGCCTTGGTAAGGATTATGGCAGAATTTCGACAAGGAAGGAGATAACTTAGTGGAGTTTCGACAAAGGATATGATGGAGTTTCGGTAAGGAATATGGTTGAGTTTCAGAAAAGATATGTTGTAGCTTCGACAAAGATTATGGCGAAGTTTCAACAAGGAAGGAAAGGACCTAGCAGAGTTTCGACAAGGAAGTAGAGAACTTAGCGGAGTTTCAGCGAAAGATATGGCAGAGTTTCATCAAGGAATATGGCAGAGCTTCGGGGAGGATTATGGTAGAGTTTTGGCAAGGAAGCCAAGAACTTAGTGGAGTTTCAGAAAGGGATATGGTGGAGTTTCAGTAAGGAATATTACAGAGTTTCGACAAATATATCTCGCAACTTCGACAATGATTATGGTAGAGTTTCGGCAAGGAAGCAGATAACTTAGCGGAGTTTCGAAAAAGGATGTGGAGGATTTTCCTACAAGGAATATGGTGGAGTTTTGACAAAGATATGACGCAACTTTAACAAGGATTATGGCAAAGATTTAGCAAGGAAGTAGAGAAATTAGAGGAGTTTCAGCAAAGGATATGACAGAGTTTCGACAAGGAATATGGCAGAGTTTCGAAAAATATATGGCGCAACTTCGATAAGGATTATGGCGGAGTTTCGACAAGGAATGATATAACTTAGTGGAGTTTCGACAAAGTATATGGTGAAGTTTCAGTAAGGTATATGACAGAGTTTCGACAAGAATTATGGTGGAGTTTTGGCAAGGAAGCAGATGGTGCAATGCTCTTATAAGCCTCATTATGATTACTAGATATTTTGCTTTCTAGATATTTTGATCCTTGTGACACTATGGTGCAATGCTCTTATAAGTCTCATTATGATTACTTTAATTATATTTATAGATACTCAAGTAATATTGTATACTAGGTTGAACAAAAGTTAAATTTTTAGTTTGTGTGTTGATATGTATTGAAATTTCATCATTAACTCTATTTATACATGTCTTTTTTTCTTATGCACTAAAATTAACTAATCTTTATTGCCTATAATAGATGCATAATGACTAAACATAGATTTGTATGTTTTATTAGATTATATGTTGAGTGATAAAAAAATGTATCAATAAAAATAATTAATTACAATTAACTAATAATTAATATTATAATTTATAATAAATCTCAATAATAATTAATTAATAGTTAATAATTTATTACTATTATCATTATTAATTAATTAATCATAATTAAATTATTAGTTAGTTATTTGGGATGTAACAAAGGATAGAAGTACACAATACGACTAAAATAAAGATGCAAAATTGCAAATACATAAAACAATATGCAAAAGGGTGCATAAGGACTCGAAATGGGGCACAAATTGGGATGCAAGGTTCTAAGAATATACAAAATTTGAGTCTCAAGGATGCAAATGATGACGTAAGGACACAAGGTGATACGTAAATGTTGATGAAGCTATGCAAACAAAATTTCAATATTGGACTTTCACATGCAAACAAAACCTCAATTTGGACGTGTAGATGTAAACAAAAGTTCAATTTTGGATGTTAATATGTAAACAAAACCTCAGAGGATGAAATTATGGACTCATAGAGGATGCAAAAAAAAAACACAAAGAATGCTAGGGCCACAAAGTGAATCCCAAAGGGACACACACAATATAAAAAGGTTCATAAAAAGAGACAAATGAAATGCAAAATGAGGCAACTTGAAATGCATCACTTTTCACAACCTAAATATTGACAAGACACTAAAGTGGAATGCAAAAAGGAAAGATATAGTCCAGTTTTGTAATAACATATGAAAGGTTGTTATTGATTCAAACCTTACAATTAAAATATCAATAAATGGAGTTATTCCACCCCTTTCAAAGTAACTTGTTTGTGCACAATATAGCGACATGGTTAAAACAAAAGAATATAGTAGTCTAACCTAGTATTATGTTCTTACTCTAAGGGAGGACTGAAAATTGTAAGAAATTTCATAGAATATTGTACAACATTGATATTTTTTTAACATTTATCATATTGAAGGAAATATCCATGAGATGTAGAATAGTTGGTGGCAGGTGATGGCCGTTAGGTTGCCCCTAAGTGGAAAGGTCGTCGGTTAGAATCCCCACGGATACCAAAAAATCCAACCATTTCAAGGGTTGGTGCGGTCCATACTGAGTGTGCTACGCAGGTGATTTTGACAGCTTAGATGCCCCTAGTTCGTGGTCACTTAGCTAATGGAACACCTACTAGTCAAGGGGGTTATTCCACTTTCCAACAAAAAAAAACATATTGAAGGAAATAAATGGTTTACTAAAATAAATAATAAGGATTGTGCTTGCTAGATCCTTTTGGTTTTGATCGCCTAAATACCTATCTCCCTCCCGTGTTGCTTTAGGCTATGGGGGTGGTAGAATTCCCCCCCACCCCTTCCCTTGACATTGATTCCTTTGCATATATGATTGTTGACCTCCCTGGGAATCTCAACCCTCCTCCCAGGTGATTTGTAAAGAAACTCAATGAGATCCCTAAGGTGGTGATGCAACCAGACTCTAGAAGCTTGGCTTTGAAATTTGTTGAAAATGGTTTGATGGGTTAGTGCACTAGCTTATGGCCATCCCCGTGTAGCATATTTGTATGGGTTGAGAAAAGTTGGAAACAAGGAATATTTTAGGGGTAAAATTTATCCCATGGGCTATTTTTCCATGCTTTTTCCAAAAAAAAATTAGCCAATTTGCATTTTTTGAATCCTCATTTCGCCCAATTTTGGAGTAAACATTTTCACTCCAAAAATCACCAAATAATTATATAAACAATATAAAATCCTTTGAAATGGAAATATTTTAGAAAAATATTGCCAAATATTTTACAGTTGACATTTCTAGAATCAATAAGATTTGCCAAGGTTTATACACTTTTAAATAATTATGGATCCTTAAAATTTCCCCCAAAACAACTAATTAAAGGCCACGTCTCTCATGCTTTTTGAGACAAATTTTTTTTTCTTTCTCTTTGAAGAAAAGGAAGACAAAGATATTACTATTTCATGGGATCTAGAGGAATATATCTCAACAAATGGACCCCTGATTTCAGTCCAAAAAATGACATTCCGTTTGTCATCTTGGTTTGGGTCATATTTCCTTTCCTTCCTCTCCATTTCCAGAATGAAGAAACAATGATAGCTATAGGGAATGCCCTGGCAGAATACATTAACAAGGTTGGGCCCAAACATGGTCTTCAATATTATGCAGGTACTTGTGTAGAGGTTGATCTTGAAAAGGGCCTTTTGAAATCAATAAACTTAATCCTAGACAACTGGTCCTATATACAACAGTTCAACTATGAATAGTTGAACTTCAAATGCAAGGTGTGCCACAAATACATGCATTTCTCTAAATCATGTCCAAAGGTGGTATTTGAGCAAACAACTCAAGAACAGAATGACCAATAGTAGTAGCCAAGAAGAAGGAAATTTGCAAACAAGTCGGGTGGCACAACCACACAAGAAAAGACCCATATTTAAACATGGGCTTCATCTAATATGGAGAGTCAAACACAATATTTGTTAGGAAATAATAACAAAGAAAAAGGTCCACAAAGTAACTAGTTTGAGGCTATCGTAAATTCTAAACCAGAATATCAAGAAACACAAATCCAAGTTCCCATCAAAACTGTTCTTGAAGAAGTTTAGGAAGTTATCGAGAACTACCCATCAGATCACCACTCCCTAAACTTCCTCCTCCCTCCCTCAAATGAATCCCCCATTGTGTAGGAAGAAGAAGATTCCTCCAAATCCTTCTAAGATGTCCCTAGCCAAGAATAATCCCAACATACCCAAATAAAATTTGTGGGGAGAAAATGGAACAAAAAGAAAAGAGAAACAACAACAAATTGGGACAAGGAGCTTAGTAAAAAAACAATTATAGATCCTTATTTAAAAAAGGAACCTAGAAGAGGAAGAAATCAACGTGTCCAAAATCCCCATAAGGAAACTTCACAATAGCCACATTAAATAATGAAAATAGTTTCTTGGAACTACAGGCGATTAGGGAGAAAATATAAGCTCTCGTTGACCAAAGATTTTATAAACTTAGAAAAGTCCCATCTCCTCATGCTTCAAGAAATAAAAATGAAGGATGTTGAGGTCCTTCAATCCTTGGAAAATGTATGGAAACATTCTAAAGGATTAGTTTTCATCTCTAGAGTAAATTTTGGGAGGCATCTACACACTTTGTAATCCTACAATATTAAGGTTAGTAAACTCACACTCTAATCAACAGTTGATAATGTCTCATTTCACTCATATCCCTTAAGGTATATTGTATATTTTCACGTTCAATATTTACATGCACACAGTTTTCCATGAAAAACAGGAATGATGGAAGTCTCTTGTAAACACTCCTCGAGGGAAAATTTTACGTGTGAAATTTAGCCCATGGGCTAATTCTTGACCTTTTTTTAACCCAAAAAGATTCATCAATTTCCATTTTTTAGTGAATTTATTTTCCCAAATTTTATGGGATAATTTTTTCTTCCACTAAATATCGCCAAAATTGTTTAGAAACTATATAAAACCCTTATAAATTTGAATTTTTTTAGAAAAAATTCGGCTAACATTTTATGGTTGGAAATTTAAGAATTAGTAAGATTCACCAAAGTCTCTATACCTTAAGAAAATTATGGATCCTTAAAATTCTCGTTGCACTCCCCCCATTGTGGGTTCTCTCGACCATCTCATTTATGCTGGTAATATTAACACAACTTTATCCCAAAATGAGAGGAATGGAGATTCACAAGTCCATGATTCAAGAAGGGAATTCATGACAGATCTAATTGTTGTCCTTGAACCGATTGATGTCAAACCAAATGGAGGAAATATCACTTGGAGATACAAAATGGTTGGTCCAAATCATATAACAACCAGATTAGAAAGCTTCTTGATTGGAAGCTCCCTTTTGGTCTGTTCTTTCTCCCTGTCCTCTTGTATTCTTCCTTGATATGGCTTTGACCACCCTCCAATATCCCTCACTTTATCCCCCTATGGAAATCTTGCCCCAATCCCATTATGTTAAAACTATCTTTGGATCCACAATCCTAACTTCCTAACAATCATCTCGAAGTATTGGAACTGTGGAATAAATAGAAATCCCCAAAAATCTAACCTTCCAAAGATTTGTTAATGTCTGAAAATGAATCCTTCAAAAAATTCTATCAGCTAAAGAGATTGGAGGAAAAACAATGGAGGTTAAAATGTAGAAGCCTATGGCTGAAGGGAGTCGATAGGAATCCAATTTTTTTTTACAACCATCTAATACTAGGATCTATAAAAAACACATAAAGCAAACCAAGGACATGGATGTAAATAATATAACAGGTTTCCATGAGATAAAAGTGGTAGCCAAGTCATAATATGAATATCTTTATTTTGAAGAATTCACGGTCAACCGTTGACTCAATGGAAAATATGTTCGATTGCATTCCAAGCCTTAATTTCCTAGGAAGATAACTTAAATATTATAAAGGAATTTTTTGAGTAAAAATTTTGGAGGTAGTGAGTAGCATGAACCTACACAAAGCCTTGAGCCCAAACGGTTTCTATGCTCACTTCTATCAGCAACTCTGACACATTCAATAAACCAAACTTGATAAGGATGGTAAACTATGCAAGGAATATCTCTCAAATATTTGGAATAATAAACACCACTTTCTTAGACCCAACCCCCAAATACCACAATCCCTCCTATACAATGTCTTTGAAAAAATCACCTATAAAGTGATCGCCAACCACCTCAAACCCATTCTACCCTTGCTCATCTCCCCCAATCAAGGAAGCTTTGTCAATAAAAGACAGATGATAGATAACATAATTTTAGTGCAAGCAACTATTCATTCAAGTAGATATTGCAAAGGAAAAGCCATGGTAATCAAATTAGATATTGTATGTTCCTTCGATAGAGTCCGTCACAGTTTCTTTTAGTTCTCATCGTCAGATTAATATTTGATGAGAACACCATCGCTTCGATTTACTCTTTCATTCGAAACTGTTGGATGGCCCAACTATTTAATCGAATTCCTTCCTCCTTTTTCCAGATCTCTATATCCCTCTGCTAGGGATTGCCTCTCTCCCTTATTATATACATTCGCATGGTTGAAACCCTGTGTTGGCCCTAGGAATTCAACCAGAATTCTTCTCAGGAATATGAAGATTCCAGTCGGATGACAGAGGAGGGGCTGTGACAGAAGCAACCATGGAGGGAGAGGATGCGACGAAGAATCAACCAGATATGAAAGAGTTTGCGACATAAGAGAAGTTGCGAAGAGAGCATCCGCGACAAGGGGAACCGCATCAAAAGAAGAAGTACAATAGTTGAAAAGGAAAACTTGAGTGACTTGAGTGATCGTGGGTAAGAGTCAATTAGAATAATGCATGCTTTGGTAATAAAGCGTCTTTGTAATTTTGGGCCGATAGTGCCTATTGTCAGTGTAACCAATGTACGAGAATAGGAATGACATTCTGTTGGCTTACAGAATATAGTCGATTGATTACGACATGTAAGAGCTTATAAAAGAGATAACCCAAGTTGTGTGTAGGCTGGTCTATGTTAGCTCCGGTCTTAGTAGAGTGTATATTTGTGGAGTTGAAGAGAACAAGGTCGATCCAGGATGTGTGTGGATCGACAATAGA
>LPNX010653025.1:0-12722 GCA_001517045.1 Pseudotsuga menziesii
AACATACCATAACATACTAACATCATACCATTTTAACATACCATACCATACCATACCCTACAATAATAACATCATAGTACATACCCTATGATACTAACATCATACCATACCATACTAACATATAACATACCATACCATTATAGTTCCATCACATAACTTGTAAATATCTCATAAAACCCTACTTCCATCTCATAACTTCTCAACCCTAGTTATAGCATGCAATTGTAGATCATGAAATTATAGCATGCAATTGTAGTTCATGAAACTATAGCATGCAATTGTAGTTCATGAAACCCTAGTATTCAATTGTAGTTCATGAAACCCTAGTATGAAAGTATCAATGATATTATAGTTCATGAAACCCTAACATGCAATGGTAGTTCATGAAACCGTAGGTGTGTTTCTCTTTTCCATATCATAACTTGTAAAGAGCTCCTAAATCCATATTTCCATCTCATAACTTCTCAACCCTAGTTATAGCATGTAATTTGTAGTTCATGAAACTATAGCATGCAATTATAGTTCATGAAACCCTAGTATGCAATTATAGTTCATGAAACCCTTGTATGAAAGTCTCAACGAGATTGTAGTTCATGAAACCCTAGCATGCAATGGTAGTTCATGAAACTATAGGTTTGTTTCTCTTTTCCATCTCATAACTTGTAAAGAGCTCATAAATCCATATTTCCATCTCATAACTTCTCAACCCTAGTTATAGCATGCAATTTGTAGTTCTTGAAAGCCTAGTTGGTTTTGGATTTGTACATGTACATGTGTTTCTACTTCCATCTCATAGCTTTTAAAGAGGTCACAAACCCCTAGTTCCATCTCATAAATTCTCAACAATAGTTATAACATGCAATTGTAGTTCACAAAACCCTAGTTGGTTATCAATTTGTACATGTACATGTGTTTCTACTTCCATCTCATAGCTTTTAAAGAGGTCACAAAACCCTAGTTCCAGCTCATAAATTCGCAAACCTAGTTATAGCATGCAATTGTAGTTCACAAAACCCTAGTTGGTTTTCAATTTATACATGTACATGTGTTTCATCTCATAGCTTCTCAACCCTAGTTATAGCATGCAATTGTAGTTCATGAAACCCTAGTATGCAATTGTAGTTCATGAAACCCTAGTATTCAAGTCTCAACGAGATTGTAGTTCATGAAACCCTAGCATGCATTAAGGTATCCACACTATAATTGTTTTCCTCGATAGGGTTTATAAACCTTAATCATCTTTCATCATAGAAGCACATGGAATTTTAGACAAGTCTAGCACCAGTTTTGACGTCAACATGTCTATCCCAGGATGATTCCTCAAACCATAGGTCTTCGTCTATTGCATCAACACAAGCACCAAGAACTCCATGGAAAATCAACTAAACTTAAAAAAATCTTTTTCTAAGCAAGGAATCAAAAGAAGCTCGAGACTTATCAAGTTAATTTTTCCATGGTCTTTCCTTAACCTCCATGTATCACACAAGAACAAGACTGCAATATCACCCAAGACATTAGATCTTTTCTTTGTATCTTCTACAGGGTTGGAACCCTAAATCTACCTCCTTTTCCTTGACAACAAGAGAAATAGATTTTGCAAGACAACCATCAATTCCTCTAGTATTATATCTCCTTCTCCAAGGTTTACTTACATATATAAACCATAATGTCCTCATGCATATCCAAGTTTCATAATGTAATACATTCCTCCTCTAGTTGTGTACCACATCTTCTTGTTCCCAATGCTCTTCGACATATGTCTCAGAGGTGGTTACAATGCTCCAATGTTTATCCTCAATATGTGTGCCAAGGTGGTTACTATGATCATTTGTTCTCCTAAACATGTGTGTGAAGGTGGTCACTATGGTCCAATATTTCACTTATCTTCATCTTAATATCACAAAGCAACCCAACAAAATAAAACCTAGTCCAAGTGTACATTAGCACCATGAATATACATCCCTTTAGGGCACTCTTTCCAAGCATATAACATATCTAGAATCTCTTATTACAACAAATTACAACATCAATAAATCTACTGAGCAAAACCCTATTTTACGAAACCAATGCACAGTGGAGTCATTGGGCCATGAAAACATGGTGGAGAGGGCCCTCTAGAGGTAATGGCATTCCAGGAGACCAACAGAGTCAACGACTCATCGATCCGACCTTTGGTTGCCAAGTTATGCCAAGTTGCAAGTCACATGAAAATGTCGTTCAGGGACACTTGGTCACTCTCGGCCCAGGAGCGAAAAACCAAGCATAGCAGCAATATTGCATGTCGTTGGCTCCGAAAGGTGTGTATGGACAATGCCGACATGGGGACACCACCAAGAATGGCATGGGGGAGGTTTTTTCAGAGTTGACCCACCAATGTGAGCGTTGCATTGAAGGAAACTGAGAAAAATGCTAGTTTATGAAACTGATGCACAGTGGAGTCACTGGGCCATGAAAACACGATGGAGAGGGCCCTATAGAGGTAATGGAATGACAGGAGACCAACAGAGTCAACGAATCATCGATCCGACCTCTGGTTGCTGAGTTATGTCGAGTTGCAAGTCGCATGAAAATGTCGTTCAGGGACACTTGGTCACTCTCGGTCCGGGAGCGAAAAACCAAATGGAGCAGCAAGATTGCATGTCATTGGCTCTGACAGGTGTGTATGGCCAATTCCTACATGGGAACACCACCAAGACTGGCATGGAGGATGGTTTTTCAGATTTGACCCACCAATGCGAGAGTTGCATTGAAGGAAACTGAACAAAACCCTTGTTTATGAAACTAATACATAGAGGAGTCACTAGGCGATGTAAATGTGGTGTAGATGGCCCTCTAAAGGTAATGGCATGCCAGGAGACCAATGGACTTGACGACTCATCGATCCGACCTTCGGTTGTCGATTTATCTCAGGCTGTAAGTCGCATGAAAATGTCGTTTAGGGACACTTGGTCACTCTTGGTCCAAGATGACATGCTAATTGCAATGAAGGCTTTGGGTCCAACACAACCAATATTGGGCATGAACTATATTTCTCCAAAAAAGGATAGAATAAATGTTATAGAAACTATATCTCTTAAACATGAACAAGTTACAACTCTTTGACCTTGCTCTGTGTTATACCTTCTGCTTTCTCATTCAATTCTAATTATTGACTCAAATAGAAGAAGGATAAAAACTTACTAGAATAGCAATTAAAATTTAGAGATGAAAGAATAATGCACAAGTCAAATACCATTTCATAATATTAGAGCAATTATTTTTTGATTAGTAGCCCGATGCAACACAAATTGGAGAGAAAGTTGTAAAGATAGTGGTGTACCAGGAAGGACATGTAGAGAACAATATAAAGTGCGGAGTTAGCAACCTGTGAAGGACATGATGTTTAAACACTTGTAGCAAAGGTAAGAGAAACATGGGTGCAAGATTAAACCAATGAAGGGTGTCTATTGAAGATACATGCATCAAACATTTTCACTTGAAAGTTACATTCAAATAATTCAATCTCTAATTAAAAATAACAGAAGGAATTAAGAATGAAAATGATGAAAATTTGTATTCTTGCATAGCTTTAGTGGCTAACAAGAAGTAGTGTGAAAGGGATGGAGAAAATAGTCATTTGTCTCTAGTCAAAATAGTCAAATGTAGAGAATCGTGTGCTTGTTCAAGCTAACATGACAAAATCTGGATGCCATTTCCATGAGTGGTTGAAATTAACAGCTACTATTAAAAGACAAGATGATCATGATAACTTACTCCGATTTCTATGTGAACTCCGCAAAATCCTTTCCCTTTCCATCTATATCGATGTCATGTCTGAATATATAGCATGTATAAATACTTATTACCAAGATGGTGCATAAAACATATCATACTTGCTTCAACTCTTCAATATGGACCCTCTCCCATGATTGCTTCCAAGGTCTTTATACAAATCGAAGAGTCTCAATAGAGAACCTCATGTATTCCATCCTTGTGGGAAATTGACATATATTCATGTGCAAATGGTTATTGGTCTATATTACATACTTCATCTTGTATAGAGAATATGGACAACCTGGTGAACTATTCAATATAGACCCTCTCCCATGATTACTTCAAAGGTTTTGTTTTTTAAATTGAAGAGTCTCAAGAGATAAATTCATCTATGCCATCAGTGTGTAATATCAAAATATATTCATGTGCAAATGTAAATTAGTTAAAATTGCATACTTCATCCTGTATGGAGAATATGAGACTTGTTTATATGTGAAGTTGGGATTTATTCTTGTGAAATTAAATGTTGTCTATGAGAGATATTTTTGTAGGAATATCATAAAACATAAATCAATAAAATGGTCTGAAACCTCGTGAATTAAAACAATTATTTACAATTCACCATACCTATTCAAAATGATCTCTTCTTCCAATGAAAACTTGTAGTGCGAATCTTTCCACTAACTTCCAGGACCACTGAATCTGTTTGTTAGATTCCAAGAGTGAGCTTCTATAAATCAGAGAGTGGTGATGGATTGTGAGCCAAATTTCACAGTTCAAGAGCACAAAACGCACGAACAGCAAAAGAAAACCCATGAAAATAGGTAGCAATCTCAGGAATCCAAAACTCTATTTTTTTTACCTACTAACAGGTGCGTGCATGTGCCTTTAAGCACACGTACGTGTGTCTAAAACCGCGCACGAGCATTGACACATACGCAAACTTAAAAGCACGCATGGCCTTGTTTAACATTTAGAGGATTTACTCAATAACATTTATTTCATTTAATGACTAATGTTCTTCAACAACGACTTTGTATTCATGATTATTTCAAGTATTTTTATAGTATAGTCTAAAACCTGTCATCATCATCACCACTACAATATAGTATAAACCTATCATCATCGTCATCATCCTCATTCTCATCATCATCATCATCACCATCATTGTTCATCATCATTGTCATTTTCATCCTCATGCTCATCCTCATCGTCATCCTCATCCTCATCATCATAGTCATCATCCTCATCACCATCATTGTCATCATCATCACCATCATTGTCATCATCATCACCAACATTGTTCATCATCATCATCACCAACATTGTTCATCATCGTCATCATCATCATCATCATCATCCTCATCATCATCATACCATCATGGTTCATCACCACCATCATTGTTCATCATCATCCTCATCGTCGTCATCATCATCACCATCATTTTTCATCATCATCATCATCATCCTCATCGTCATATTCATCATCATCACCATCATTGTTCATCGTCATATCCATCTTCATAGTCATCCTCATCCTCATCCTCATCATCATCCTCATCATCCTCATCATCCTCATCATCATCTTCATCATCATCACCATCATTGCTCATTGTCATAGTCATCTTCATAATCATCATCATCCTCATCCTCATCATCCTCTTCGTCGTCAACATCATCATCCTTGTCATCGCAACATCATCATCATCATCATCATAATCACAGTCATCATATTAATAGTCATCGTGATCATCATCCTCATCATCATCATCATCATCACCATCATTGTTCATCATCATATTCATTATCATCCTCCTCATCATCATCATCCTTGTCATCAACACCATCATCCTCATCATCATAATCATCATCATCATCATCATAATTATCATTGTCATCATCATCATCATCCTCCTCCTCGTCATCATCATCATCATCCTCATCCTCATCATCATCATCATCATCACCATCACCACCACCATCATCATTGTTCATAATCATCATCATCATAGTCATCATCCTCATTAACATCATAGTCATCATCATCATCATCATTGTTCATCAACATCATTCCATTGCAAATGCTTGAAAATAAAATCAAAGAAAAGTTTCAACTAAACCTATCATCATAATCATCATCAGTGTTCCTCATCGTCGTCGTCATCATCCTCATACTCATCCTCATCCTCATCCTCATCATCATCACCATCATTGTTCATCATCATCATCATCGTCATCATCATCATCATCATCATCATCATCCTCATCATCATCATCATCCTCATCCTCTTCATCATCATAGTCATCATCATCATTTTCATCATCATCATCATCACCAACATTGTTCATCATCATCATCATCATCATCATCATCATCATCATCATCATCCTCCTCCTCCTCATCATCATCCTCACCCTCATCCTCACCCTCATCCTCATCATCATCACCACCATCATTGTTCACCATCATCATCATCATCATCATCATCATAATCCTCGTCATCGTCATCATAGTGATCATCCTTATCATCATCATTGTCATCATCCTCCTCCTCATCATCATCATTGTTCATCATCATCATTTAATTGCAAATGCTTGAAAATAAAATCAAAGCGAAGTTTCAACTAAACCTATCATCATCATCATCATTGTGCCTCATCGTCGTCTTCATCATCATCATCCTCATCATCATCACCATCATTGTTCATCATCATTTTCATCGTCATCATCATCCTCATCCTCCTCCTCATCATCATAGTCATCCTCCTCCTCATCATCATTGAAATCATCCTTATCATTATCATCACAATCATCATCATCATCATCATCATTGTTCCTCATCATCATCATCCTCGTCATCATCCTCGTCATCATCTTCATCATCATCACCATCATTGTTCATTCTCATAGCCATCTTCATAGTCATCATCATCCTCATCATCATCATCATCTTCGTCATCAACATCATCATCCTCATCATCGCAATCATCATCATCATCATCATAATCACTGTCATCATAGTAATAGTCATCGTGATCATCATCCTCATCATCACAATCATCATCATCATCATCATAATCACGGTCATCATAGTAATAGTCATCGTGATCATCATCCTCATCATCCTCATCATCATCAGCATCATTGTTCATCATCATAGTCATTATCATCCTCCTCCTCATCATCATTGTCATCATCAACATCATCATCCTTATCATCATAATCATCATCATCACCATCATAATCGTCGTTGTCATCATCATCGTCATCATCCTCATCATCATCATCATCATCATCACCACCACCATCATCCTTGTCCTCATCATCGTCGTCATCATCACTGTCACTGTTCATCATCATCATTGTTCATCATCATCATTCCATTGCAAATGCTTAAAAATAAAATCAAAGAAAAGTTTCAACTAAACCTATCATCATCATCATTGTTCCTCCTCCTCCTCATCATCATCCTCATCCTCATTGTCATCGTCATCCTCATCATCATCATCATCATCATCATTGTTCATCATCGTTGTTGTCATCCTCATCCTCATCCTCATCCTCATCACCATCGTCATCATCATCATCATCATCACCATCATTGTTCATCATCATTGTCATCGTCATCATCATCGTCGTCGTCATCGTCATCATCATCCTCATCCTCTCCATCATCATAGTCATCATCCTCATCATCATCATTGTCATCATCATCACCAACATTGTTCATCATCCTCATCCTCCTCCTCCTCCTCCTCCTCATCATCATCATCATCATCCTCATCATCATCATCATCATCACCATCACCATCATCGTCGTCATCATCGTCATCATCATCCTCCTCCTCATCATCATCATCATAGTCATCATCCTCATCATCATCATTGTCATCATCCTCCTCATCATCATATCGTCGTCATCATGATCATCCTCCTCCTCCTCCTCCTCCTCCTCATCATCATCACCATCATTGTTTGTCATCATTGTCATCATTATGATCATCCTCATCCTCATCATCATCATCATAGTCATCATCCTCATCATCATCATTGAAATCATCCTTATCATCATCATCACAATAATCATCATCATCATCATCATCATTGTTCCTCATCATCGTCAGCATCATCATCATCCTCGACATCATCTTCATCATCATCAACATCATTGTTCATCCTCATAGTCATCTTCATAGTCATCATCATCATCATCATCATCATCATCTTCGTCATCAACATCATCATCCTCATCATCGCAATTGTCATCATCATCATCATCATCATCATAATCATAATCAGTGCCATCATAGTAATAGTTATCGTGATCATCATCCTCATCCTCATCATCATCATCACCATCATTGTTCATCATCATAGTCATTATCATCCTCATCATCATCATCAGCGTCGTCATCAACATCATCATCCTCATCATCGTAATCATCATCATCATCATAATAATCGTCATCATAATCTCGTCATCATACTCATAGTCATCATGATCCTCATCCTCATCGTCATCACCATCATTGTTCATCATTGTCATCATCATCATCATAGTCATCATCATTGTCAGGATTCTCTTCATCATCATCATAGTCATCATCTTCATCATCATCATTGTCATCATCCTCCTCATTATTATCATAGTCACCATCCTCCTCCTCATCATCATAGTCATCATCCTCATCATCATCATTGTCATCATCCTCCTCCTCATCATCATAGTCATCATCCTCATTTGATCATCATTGTCATGATCCTCCTCCTCCTCATCATCATTCCATTGCAAATGCTTGAAAATAAAACCAAAAAAAAGTGTTTACTTAAACAAATGCGTGCACACATCCCTAACGCGCGCACACAAAGTAGCGTGAACACGCTTTTAGTGAGTGCACATCCATAGAGAGTGATCATGCTTCTAGTGCGTGTGTGTTATGTTTTAAACTACGTGTGCGTGTGATTTAAATTTAGAATTTTGGCGGCACCTTTTTTCCAACCAACATGGTGGATGACTTGGCTGCTTTGGTTTTAGGTTCGGGTTGCCCAACCAAGTGCTTTGGACTGTCTTATGACATAAAAACTTGTTTTGTACCACTTCTCCTATTTTGTGCATGATTTTCCATATGCCACACTTGTCCACTATTAATGAAAATTCACACACTTGTGTAACTCTGTCTGTAGATTCTGAATATGTAATTTTTATTTAAATCTATTATCTTTCTCTATTTTTTATTTAATTTTAAATGGACTAATGTCAATCTAACACAAAAGGTAGGTTGTTTTCTTCGGCTATAACTTTTGATTGCCTCACCTATTTAAAAAATGGAAAAGAACCCGTACAAGAAGACACAAAGACCTAAATGCAAATGCAAATGCTTCCATTGCTCATCATCATCATCATCCTCATCATCATTGTTCATCGTCATCATTCCATTGCAAATGCTTAAAAATAAAATCAAAGAAAAGTTTCAACTAAACCTATCATCATCATCATTGTTCCTCATCCTCATCCTCATCCTCATCCTCATCCTCATCCTCATCCTCATCCTCATCATCATCATCATCATCATTGTTCATCATCGTTGTCATCATCATCATCCTCATCCTCATCCTCATCACCATCGTCATCATCATCATCATCATCATCACCATCATTGTTCATCATCATTGTCATCGTCATCATCATCATCATCATTGTCGTCATCATCATCCTCATCCTCTTCATCATCATAGTCATCATCCTCATCATCATCATTGCCATCATCCTCATCATCATCACCAACATTGTTCATCATCCTCATCATCCTCCTCCTCCTCCTCCTCCTCCTCCTCATCATCATCATCATCACCATCACCATCATCGTCATTGTCATCATCATCATCATCATCATCATCATCCTCCTCATCATCATAGTCATCATCCTCATCATCATCATTGTCATCCTCCTCCTCCTCCTCATCATCATTGTTCATCATCATCATTCCATTGCAAATGCTTGAAAATAAAATCAAAGCAAAGTTTCAACTAAACCTATCATCATCATCATCATTGTTCCTCATCGTCGTTGTCATGATCATCCTCCTCCTCCTCATCCTCATCATCATCATCATCACCATCATTGTTTGTCATCATTGTCATCATTATGATCATCCTCATCCTCATTCTCATCATCATAGTCATCATCCTCATCATCATCATTGAAATCATCCTTATCATCGTCATCACAATCATCATCATCATCATCATCATCATTGTTCCTCATCCTCGTCAGCATCATCATCATCCTCGACATCATCTTCATCATCATCAACATCATTGTTCATCCTCATAGTCATCTTCATAGTCATCATCATCCTCATCATCATCATTATCTTCGTCATCAACATCATCATCCTCATCATCGCAATCGTCATCATCATCATAATCAGTGCCATCATAGTAATAGTTATCGTGATCATCATCCTTATCATCATCATCATCATCACCATCATTGTTCATCATCATAGTCATTATCATCCTCCTCCTCATCATCAGCGTCGTCATCAACATCATCATCCTCATCATCGTAATCATCATCATCATCATCATCATAATAATCGTCATCATAATCATCGTCATCATACTCATAGTCATCGTGATCCTCATCCTCATCATCATCACCATCATTGTTCATCATTGTCATCATCATCATCATCATTGTCAGGATTCTCTTCATCATCATCATAGTCATCATCTTCATCATCATCATTGTCATCATCCTCCTCATTATTATCATAGTCATCATCCTCCTCATCATCATCATAGTCATCATCCTCATCATCATCATTGTCATCATCCTCCTCCTCATCATCATAGTCATCATCCTCATTTGATCATCATTGTCATGATCCTCCTCCTCATCATCATCATTCCATTGCAAATGCTTGAAAATAAAACCAAAACAAAGTGTTTACTTAAACAAATGCGTACACGCATCCCTAACGCGCGCGCACAAAGTAGCGCGAACGCGCTTTTAGTGAGTGCACATCCATAGAGAGTGATCGTGCTTCTAGTGCGTGTGTGTTATGTTTTAAACTACGCGTGCGCATGATTTAAATTTAGAATTTTGGCGGCACCTTTTTTCCAACCAACATGGTGGATGACTTGGCTGCTTTGGTTTTAGGTTCAGGTTGCCCAACCAAGTGCTTTGGACTATCTTATGACATAAAAACTTGTTTTGTACCACTTCTCCTATTTCGTGCATGATTTTCCATATGCCACGCTTGTCCACTATTAATGAAAATTCACACACTTGATTAACTCTGTCTGTAGATTCTGAATATGTAATTTTATTTAAATCTATTATCTTTCTCTATTTTTTATTTAATTTTAAATGGACTAACGTCAATCTAACACAAAAGGTAGGTTGTTTGCTTCGGCTATAACTTTTGATTGCCTCACCTATTTAAAAAATGGAAAAGAACCCGTACAAGAAGACACAAAGACCTACATCCTAAAAAAAATGCCATTCATTGACTATGTTAAGACCAAGACGTGGTGGACCAACGCTCGACCTTGTCATTTTAGGGCGTCACTGACTTCCTTAATTTGAAAAATAAAAAATATAACATAAATAAATATGGAAAAATAACGTTGCACTAGACACACCTGTTATCTACAACTCTATATAATAGTTTTCACAAAATTCCACCATTTGGATACCAAACGAGTGGACCAACGCAAACATATTCTTTAGTTTTTGGGAAAAATATAACATACCAACCTTAGAAAAACCTCGTTTTTGGGGATTTATGCTTAGTTTCCATAAATAGAAGTTATATATTCCGGAAGGTAATCCGATTGTCCACGTTTCATATTCTTACACCATATTCCAAAAAGTTGTGTAGGTACCTCTAATATTGCTTTTTGACATTCAGATTTCTGTTTTTCCAGAAGTCCATTGCAACGAACACATCATAAGTGACCAGCATTAGCTTGCACCAGCTCTTAGCAATTACACTTGTAGACATGAATCTTAGCAATTCACTCTAGCTTTCCCCTCATCGAATTTCTCTTGTGTGCCTAACTTTTTAGGTTCCAACAAAAACACAAGGTTCTAATCTCTTAGCATGGTAGTGAGGCTCCCACTCATTCGATGGTATATATAAGCTTGCCTAGGTCTTTGGGTCAGTTTTGAAATTAAATAAGCCACTTGCTCAGTTCCTCTTTTCTTGGGAACATGGCCACAATTATAGGGATGTTGCCTCCTGCAACAGCTAGAAAGTGAATGTTGTTGCTGCCATTTTCCATATTTTCCTTCTACAACAAATCATTCCTCCTAGTGGGTCACTGAACACTAATTATGCAGAATTATATGCACTTAAGCTTCTCCTTAGGCTGGCTAGGATGCATAATTTGGATAAAATTCAAATTTTTGGGGACTCCCAGCTTGTTATTAATTGGGCATCTGGTAAGTATAAATTACAAAATCTTGAACTAGCCTTGATTCTTCAAGATGTTCATTATTTATCGGACAGTCTTGATTATGTGTCTTACAAACACATTTATAGGGAAAGAAATTCCAAAGCAGATTTGTTGGCTAAAGCAGGGGGTAGCATTCATGAAGGTTTTTGGAGTACATATGAACAGAGTGAGGCAGAATCCACAGAAAATTTTCAGGTTTTCTAAAGCTGCTGTAGAGTGTTGTCTGTCATATGACAGATTGCTGGTTCTTGGTGATTTTCCAGATATGATGCCATGGCTGATATTGATTTGCATTTTCTAGCAATTGGTGATCTCAAGCAACAATATTTAGAGCTTGACTTGCGGACCGGTCGGCCTCTTATATATGGTTCTGAATGGTTTTGGAATTTTTATGTTACATCTTTGGATGGTCTTGAATAGGCCAATTTTTAGCTGCTGTTTTATTTTTATCAGCATATGACTTTTATGAGACTCCTCCAGCATGCTAGTTCTGCTCTGATA
>LPNX010653050.1:0-103268 GCA_001517045.1 Pseudotsuga menziesii
CCATGTACAATAAAACTATGGGTTGTTTAGGAGGCCTTGCACATGGTTTTGAAACCATAAACCATGTGCATAAAAACCATGTGCATGGTTTTAAAACCATGCACATGGTTTATGATTTTAAAACCATGTGCAAGGCCAACATTTTTTATTATTTTGTTAAATAAAAACATTACAACATCTCTCCCATATTGTGTGTTTTTACTCACCCATATTTTTTTACGGATAATTAAATTTTTTATTTTTTATTGTTTTGTTAGGTAGGAAGATTACAACATCTCCAACATATTCGGTTTTTTTCTGGCCGACATTTATTTTGGCCTATAATTAAAAAAATTATTTTTTATTAATAAAAATAACGTTACATAACGTTAAGTAACGTTACAAGATCTCCCCCATACTGGGTTGTAGAGCGCCTCTCGGCGCAATCACATTTTAAAGGGTTTTATTATTGTATTATTTCATTGATGCAATTTCTTAATTTTTTGGAGGAGGTAGGCGACCACAACACAGAGAGAAGGCCAAGCCAAATAGTGCAACTTCTTCATCCATGGAACCTAATGGAAGTAGGTTTTTTTCTAAACTTGCTTGCTCTAAATAGAATTGTATTGGTTTTCTTAGAATACATGCCGAAGATCAAAGGTAGCTTAATGAAATGCTCTAATTTCAATTTTTCTCTTACTTTCTTCTAACTAATTTCATTGATTTTCTTAACATGCAGGAAGGTGATCCAATTTAAGCATACATAAAAAAGAGGCTCGCTGATGTTGAATTTTGATCCTAAAAAAATCTGCAAGTCCGTTGAGAATCATGTCTGTTTACATTGGAGAATCACGTCTGTCTACATTGAAAAGCTCATTTGATAGCCCCTCTTCAGGTAGTAAAGAAACAATCTTAAAGGGTATTGTTTATTCTAGAGAATATCCAGTTTAGATATTCAATGGTAGGTTCATTGGAACCATCAAAAAGATATTGTGGATCACGTCTGTCTACATTGGAAAGCTCATTTGATAGCCCTTATTTGGGTAGTAAAGAAACAATCTTAAAGGGTATTGTTTATTCCAGTGAATCTCCAGTTTAGATATTCAATGGTAGGTTCATTGGAACCATCAAAAATATATTGTGGCTATGAAAAAATGTATAATCCGAGATTCATTCGTTTGGAAGAGAGCCAAGGGGGAAGAATTCAACAGTTTAGGGGAGGAGCGAAGTACTCCAATCTATGGTATGTTTATGATAATTTTTTTATTTGATTTTTTGAGTTTTTTATTCCAATTTTCTAATATGTATAATGAAATATTCAATTGCAAGTTGCCCGTATATTTCATGTTGACCAAAACATATTCAATGAATTTCACTTTGGGTAAGTCTTTACCAGCTTTCACTTTTTAGATAGATTTTTGAAAAAAAATAGCATTCAATATATTATTTTCTTTCTTTTTATGAGAGAAAATGTTTATATATCTAAAAATTGATTGAAATGAATATATAAGCCACTCTTTTTATTGGTTTCTATTTATTCATTTTTACTCTGCGCGAATTTATCTTTATTTGGGCAAGTAATATGAGCCACTATTTTGACTGGTTTCTATTTATTTATTTTTACTCTACGCGAGTTTATCTTTATTTGGGAGAGTAATATGAGAGAGGAGAGACACTTTATATTATAAATCAATGTGTAAAGAGCAACGCATAAAGAAGTCTCATAAGAGATGGAATGGTTAAACGAATAATAAAACTGAATCGAACCAGACCGGGTTCTAAGCATAAAAGCCAGTGCTCTTATATATAAATTTTTCATATACATAGCCGAATAAAACTGAATCGAAACAGACTTTAAAAAAAAGGTTTTAAGCATAAAAGCAAGTGCTCTTATATATATATTTTCCATATAAATAACCGGTTGGTTATTGTCTATAGGCTCTTTGATAAGTGATAATCTTCAACAGGAATTATTAGCTTCCCACTCCCTTTATTAAATAGATAGGGGAAAGGTATAGGAACAACGAGGTGGTTCGGTCTCTAGAATAACTGAATAAAACAGTCCATTCCCCATGACCAAGGTATTCGTTAAGTGGTAAATTTGAGAGCGTAAGGGTGTCCTTTGGAGATTTTCACTATAAAAAATCTTTATATATTTTAAATTAAATAAAAAGAGTTTAACTTTTAAATTTGTTTAATGATTAATTTTTTATCTATTTTTGAATAAAATTTAGATAAAAATATATTTAATTTATTCATTTTAAAATTTTATTTTTACAGTTTTTATTTACTTTTAAAATATTATTATTTTATTAATAAAATTTTATGGATTTTTATTACTTTTAAAAATATTATTATTTTATTTTAAAAGTTTTTTATTACATTTTAAAAATATTATCTAAGATGATGTAATACAACATTAATTTATGTAATATTTTTTTATAGATTATATTTCCTTGTAAATTTGTCTAATGATAACATTTTAATTTTATTTATATTAGTCATAATAATTTTAACTAACAATTATATGATGTTTTTATTAATTTTTCATTTTTTTAATTAGAAATAGTTCACAATTATTTTTAAATTTATTATTTAGTAAACATAAAGTTAATGTAAATATAACTAATATAGTTATGTAAAAATTGTATTTAATGTTTTTCATAATTTAAGAATAAATTAAAAGATGATATAAACCATGGAAACTAAATTTTCAATTCTCATAATTTATAGAAAATAAAAGATAAAACCTCATTTTCATCTCACAAACAACAAAAAAACATAGACTTAAAAATAAATTATTGTTTTTCAATGTGGTCTACTTTTCTTAAAAAAATATCATAATTTAAAAAAAAAAAATTAAGAATTTAATAAATATTATAAATCATTGTTTTCATATATTTATATTAAGAGTGAATGAATGAGAATAATATTATGATTTTAATTTTTTATACATAATATAGTGAATTATTGAACTTTGATTATGGATAAAAAAAGATTAAAATGGCTAGTTTTATCTACACTTTCATTATGATAATAATAATATTATGTTAAATATAACGATATTTAAAAAAAATCTAAAAATATGTTTTAATAACTATAATAAGATTTGTTTGTTAAGAAATAAATTTCTTATAAAATTTCTAAAATAATTGTTTTTATAAGATAATTATTTTATATATACATTTATGAATGACAATTGGTATTAGCATTAAATCTTAAATAGCATCCATAATAAACTTCCTAAAAATATAAAGTTGTTTTAGCCATTTGTTACTTTATGGTGGTAGCAAAACACAATGCAAAAATGAAGCAAAAATTGGTGCAAATTTGGAAGCTAAACTTGGCACATATTTGGAAGTAAAACGTGGTGCAAAATGGGATGCTAAAGTGGTAGCACAAATGGATGCAATATTGGATGCAAATATGGTGCTAATTGGGATGTCATTTAGGAAGCAAAATGGGATGTTATTTAGGAAGCAAACTTTGACGTTGTTTAGGAAGCAAAGTTCGGCGTTATTTTGGAAGCAAAAAAATAGAAGCTATTTTGGAAGTCATAAATGATGTTATCTAGGACACAAAAAAAGACGTTTTTTGAGACGCTTTAAGTTTTGTCCATGATGCATCCCATTTAGTGTCTAGTTTGACCACTCAATGTAAAAAAAATTCCACTAAAAAGGGACGCTAAATAGGATGCTAATTCTAGGATTTGTTGTAGTGTTGGCTTGGATTTTTGTAATGTTAGTGGGATCTCTCTAAAAAGAAAATGTTTTTTGTGAATAAGGCGATGCCTCTCACAATGAAGGATCATAGGGTGACCACTTCCATCTTGAAACTGAAGATAGATACCGCATTTGCTTCTCATTTTTGGCCCTTTAAAATTGTTGCACTTGCTCTACTTACCATAGAATTTATGTTAATTCAGTAATTTCACATAATGTCCTCCTCCTGAATTTCACAATGACGTTTCATAGAGGTCATATTAGCGTTTAATATGGCAACGATATTTGTGTACAACTCTTGAAAAGTTAAAAAAAATCTTTTCTTAGTTGGTGAAAGCCAATTGTTCAATTTCTCTTTAAAGCACATATTTGTTACAAAATAATATAAGATAGATTATTCTCTTTCAAACAAAATATATTATATATAGCTTCAAAGTAAACCAAATACATATGTAACTTACTCAATATTTATATAACTATACAACTCCTCACACGTAAAAAATAAAACTTCTTTTCTTAGTTGGTGCAAGCCAATTCTTCAATTTCTCTTCAAATCACATGTTTGTTACAAAATAGTATAAGATAGATTATTCTATTTCAAACAAAATATATTATATATAGCTTCAAAGTAAACCAAATACATATATAACTTACTCAATGTTTATATAAATACAAACACAATCAAATTGTAAGTGTTTCATTTAGTTAAGGTTTTCGTTTTTGTTTGTTTTTTTTTATAATTTTATCTTTGTTTATGTTTGAACTGCGAGCTTTTATACAGTTTTCCACTATGTATATTTTAACTCTATACATACAAATTTACACATTATCATTTGTATTCTATGCCATAAATCAACTTGCTAGATCATAATTTTGAAAAATAATTTTGTTCATTTTAAATATACAGAAGTTCTTTTCGGTGTCTCATTTCCCCCGTTTTGGGGGTATGCTAGTATTTAGCTCCTACCTTACAAATACAGAGCTTTTAGTATCTGCTTTCTTTTCTTTCACTTTGGTCGTTTCCACTCGTTACATCAATCTTTCTGTGGGGATCATCAGGGTTCTAGAGTTTTTAACCTACAAAGGGATATTTTTGTCTCTCGAGAAAGGGATATTTTCGTCTCATCTACTGCCACTGTCAGGTGAGTTTTCATATTCATCCATTATTTTTCCTATCAAAATTCTGATACAATTTGTGGCTTGTGTTTTCTTGGGTACGAGTTTATTCATTATTCTGGTCAACATAGATTTGTCAAGTTTTCTTTGAGGGCTTGTGATATTTTCTCAATTCACTACCTTTTTGGCGAGGGTTTGAGCGATCTGGGCAAGCCCTCTTTCTTCCATGATTATTTTTATGTATAGAAATTAAATCTCTATGTTTAAATCAAGGTTTATGTAATTTTTGGTCAGATGTTTTCCTGGGTACGGGTTTATTCATTATTCTCATCAATATAGATTTGTCAAATTTTCTGTGAAGGCTTGTGATATTTTCTAAACTCACTACTTTTTCGGCGAGGGTTTGAGCGATCTGCACAAGCCCTCTTTCTTCTATGGTTATTTTTTATGTATAGATATTAAATCTCTATGTTTAAATTAGGGTTTCTGCAATTTTTGGTCAGATGTTTGCAAGAACTTCAGCTATTTTAATATTCTTCATGCTTTTTACCTCGCTTTTTACCTCAATTTACTAGACTTTTTTCCTCTACTTGCATGTTTGTGTTTTTACATATTGTTTCTTAACTTAAAATAAATCACGGTATGTTTGCCACTGTGGATACTGTTTTTTAAGAACTTTTTCATGAGAACACATGAAGTAGAGGCAAAGGCATGTGAGGGAGCAATAACCAGGGCCGCAGTTGGGGTTATTCAGTAGCTAGAGCTAGCTCCAGTTTCTTTTGTTTATCCAGTCAATTAAGCAGAATATTCAGACCCACATCCCACAGCACCCCTTCCAACAGCTTGATAACTAGATAAAAAAACAAATACCGAGACCTAGTCGAAGAAGCACAAATGACGGTGCTTCTAGGCTTGATGGGCTTGTAAGTCTTGTGGTGGGTAGGTCCATGCTCTATGTCTCAGAAGCCACCCCAATCTATATCCTATATAATAGAGAGGTGTTGGCCAGGAGTTTGACCAATTTAAGAAGGGGTACTACTTTCCTTACGTGAACTTCAGCTATTTTAATATTTAATAAATGTGGAGACCAATTGTTTATGGTCTAGGAAAAGAATAAACCCTTGTATAACCATTCTAATAAATAAGATAAGTAGCACACCTAAAATTCTTTTATACAATAGTAGTAATTAAATCCACCCACTCCAGTTTTATTCCTAATTGTCAGGCCAGGATGCATATCTCGCTATCCAATAATAAAAATCAATTTAGAGGCGCGCCTGGGAGGTCTGAGGAAACCAATAAATATATTTATATAATGAATCGATCTGGAACCGAACAAAGGGATGTTGTTGGTTCGGATGCAGACTTTCAAATGCTACCGATGCAAGCTTTTGATACTATTGGGTCAACAATTGGATTTGGAACAACATTTGCATGGTTCAACATATGGATCTCCAACTGGATATGGAACTATAATGGGTACTAACACTGGAAAATCTCCCACACCAAACTCATATAGTAAATGTTTAGTCCCGCAGTTGATGGATATGGACAATGCAGTGCTCCTATTGCATTGATTTTTCTTACAAATCTTGTCTATGTGATATTTGTTAATACATCCTATTTTCAACAATAAACTTTCATTATTCCTGGTTAAGAAAAACTAAGTTAGAGGTATTGTCTGTTTCAAAATTTCAAATCCAGTTCTTTTGTGATTGGTTTTCACTTTTCAGTCTGGAGTAGCAAAACAAAGCATGAGGGTCTCTCTTGTCTTTAGGTGAGAAAAAGAACACCTTAAATTATAAAGTGAGTTCTGATTTTTTTAAATTCTGATTATTTCAGATGTTTATAATCTGTACACAATGCAAATATAGATAACACAGGAAAAGACAAAGGGATGGTTCTGGCAAGTGCTTTGAACATAAATTTTATGGAATTGTAACTTACATCTTTTTTGTTATCAATCTATTCGTCTACCTGTAACCCCTTATATCCACAAAGTACTCTTGTAACCCCTTGTATCCACAAAGTACTCTTGCATTCGACTTTTCAAGGTATGATGAGCGTATATGTGTGCACGAGAAAGTCCTTATAGGGTCTTCTTAACTCAATGGAAATCCAAATACTTCAAACCAATAGCATGTTTCTTGCTAATTTTGCACAAACATATTCACATTCTAAAAGATGAAATCAAAATCCAACAAATCTTCCTTTAACTGTTCCACTGAGCATGAATTCAGAAAAGTTGATGCATGCAAAGCAGAGTATAAAAGATCTTAAAAGATTTCTGATGCTTGTTTGCTTATGTTCCAACTTCCAAGTCAAACAACTACAGCAAATTGACATCTTTACAATCTGCACCAAGTGGATATCACAAGTCTATGTTAACATAATAGGACGTCTAATTCCTTTTTATCTCATCTAAAGATCACCTATTTGCATTCAGTACACTTTGCAATCATTTAATTTAACCATCGATATGTTCATACCATGGAAGTATTTTTTATCAACATTGTAATTGTCATAGGTGCTTGAGATGGTTTGAGTTTACACCATTATTTCACTCTCTTTGGAATTTTTGAATTTGTAATAGTAGTATTCTAGGTGTATAACCAAATCTGGTATTCATAAAGTGTGCATGTAAATTGGGATGTCGACTTATTTTGGGAGTTACCGTCTGATATTATGCATTTTTTTCAAGAATCAAGTGGCAGCACATGATGGTAGATAGGAATATAAATGAAATCATAATTCCTGAAAGAGATCAAGGTGAATGTTCAGATGCAACAGTTGAGATGCAATAGCTATGATGTTAAAACACTAGATTCACAGACTTACACTTTAAGAATCGACGACTCATAGACTGACACTTTAAAAGTCGACAAGTGTGTAAGTATTTGTATTTCCTGGTCATCAATGCTTTATGCTTTTAATTTTATTTGGAGTTAAAAATGGATGAGGTCACAATAATTCTGAATTTGTTAGGCTCCAATTACTTATATTCTGTTACAACTTTTATGGTAGCGTTCAAGAAAGAAAAGAGCAAAGTGGCAGGAACATTACAATATTATATTTTTGTACTTATTTATTTGTATCTTACTTCAAGGTGTTCGTCGCATGATATCATTACATTTGCTCTATTGCTGAAAAAGACTTCATCTTTTTATTTTTTAAAATGTTGTTCTTTCAAATCTGACATGGATTGTATAATGCCTTTTTAAAATTTCTTTCTAGTCATCATCAATTGACTTTCAAGGTTTAATGCCTCTAAAATTATGTTGCACCTGTGATCTATCTATCTTGAATCCCAATGTAAAATTTTGATCCTTCTCATGGTGAGATTCAAATTTGCTATCAGATGTTCAACATGTGGGTCAGGGTTATTCTAAAGATAATAGATGTTTGTCCCCTAGGTTGGATTTTATTGTAAAACTAGTTAGCAATATTTTATATCTGGACACTAGATGAAGAGAACCGAATGTTATTCTCTCTCAATTTCTTTTGTTTCTACCATAGTCACTAGACTTGGAATCATCAATAAATTGACAGGGCAAAAGAATTAAAGTTTTGAATTGGATCAGGAAAAAATAAGCAAATATAAAATAAGTATATACAGATATTTTGAATTAAAAAACACTTTTCATTGATATTTGAAATAGCCATGTCGATATATTACAAGATTTCAATAGATCTTCAAAATTTCACAATGAATAGGTATCATCTATAATATGATGATAATCTTGATTCTCATCCATAAGGTGAGTCAAGAATCCAGATAAAAATCTATCTAATTTAACCCTGCCCAGGTATCCTCTTTGTGGATGATTTGGTTACTATCCCTTCACACCAGCAAGTAGAAAACACCTCCATCAAGCAAAAGAATGAGAAAAAACAGTGAAAATTGGGTTTAAAACCTTTTCCTTGGTGCACACTTCCATAAATTTCTAGTCAATGGTTAAGTCATGAGTTTAACTTGTGATGACTGAGTGAAATTGGTCAACCCAAGTCAAAATAAAAAAAATTTGAATTGGATCTTTCGACTGCATAGTCCAATTTAAATTAAAAAATTGCAATTTGACTCACGATTCCTGTGACTTCGGTCTAGACTCTTTGAAGCTACATTGTGGAGGAGCCCTGGCCTCTTACACTTTGTTCTCGAAGCATGCTCCGAGAGGAAGTGCTCTGGAAGTTCCCTTAGGAGTATGCTCTCAGGGTCTTTGAGATGCTTCCGGGGTGCTCCCTGAATGATAACATAACATTCTTAATGTATACAGGTAGAAAGGGAAAATCCTTACATTTTTTATATTATTATTAATTGTTTCAGGATGTTTGAGATGGGTTCCAACCTCATTAGACCTCATTTGAAGAAAGTAGCATCCCATCTAAAAATTTAAATTCAACAAAAATAGCAGTTTTTAGCACTCCAACAAACAGAACTGCACAGAACCAAAGAGAAGTCCATTAAACCATCAAAACAAACTAAATGCCACTATGCTTTTTGCCACTTGCCATCTTACTTAAGGAGCAGTGACCTCCAAAAATATAGGAATCGAGGAATCTCTAGATTTCCTTTGAAGGACTTGTTGCTAACATCATGCAGTCAAAACGATGGTTAAGCAAGAGCCAAAGTTAAATTATTTCTTGTAGAACATCTGAAATATTGTGATTGGGATCTTGGAAAGGATAATAGCATGTTTTCCCTGCCATCTCATGTTTTGGATCTAATTTTACATGAATACAATACAACTTGTGAAATTGCTATTGACAATGGTCTTGTTAGTGTTTTGTTGGATATCTTGTCTAGTTTTTACCTGGATCCATCAAAAAGCGACAACCTTCTAAATTTTAAGTATATGATCCCCATGCTACTAGTTGTTGATAATTTTCTATAGTTGAAGGAAAAATTTGATTATGATATTATGATATTTAAATAGTCCAAGAAAAAATATGGTGATGTTAAGAATACTGAGAATTTGGAGTCTAATCATCAAAATCATACAAAGCACATGTTGGTTGTGGCTAAAGGGTATGTAACATTTGAAGAGTAGAAAAAAATTATTAACATAGTCTGCAATTTCATTCAAATGAATCTTACCTCAACTATTGTACAAGATATTCTCCAACTATGTGTAAGGCTAAAAAGGGTGCATGCCATAGCATTGTGTTTCCTTGAAAGAGGTGGATTGGTTTCTTTGCTCATCTTTCCTACTAGTTGCTTATTTCCAGGGTTTAACAATGTTGCATCAACTATTGTTTATCATATTCTTGAGGATCCTCATACGCTTCAGGCAACTATGGAGTCGAAAATTTGACAAGATATTGTAGTTTCTTTAAATCAAAATATAAGTGGAAGGTTAAGTCCTCATACTTTTATCTCAAATTTAGCTCTTGTTATCTCAAACTTAGCTTGAAGGTGATTTTCTGTTTGAACCATTTCATGTGATGCCTATTGAAAAAGTTTTTGGGGAAAATCGACGATAGGGAAGTAATACCTCTATCTATAATCTTAAAGGAATTACTGATGATTATGGAACAACATTTCAACATCCAATTCTCATTAGACCATCTACCCCATTTAGATCAGTTTTTCCTTGAGCAATATGTAATTTTTAAAATTTCTAGTTGTTGAACATCTGCTAGATTATAAATTGTTTTTCTTGGATTCGAACCTTAGAATTCATAGTTTAAGGACATATAAAATGTAATGTGTCTATTATTGTAGAGAATGATAGGGTTGTAGTAGAGAGTAATATTGAAAGTACTTTAGATCTCTCCCATTTGGATTATATTTACTGAACACTTCGAAGTGGATTACCAATAAATCGTTTGAATAGTTGGTTTGATGATAGTCAACAACTTAGAGGAATGAGTGGCACTACAATAGAATTAGGAATTGAGGATAATTTTGTTTCTAAGTTATAGAGGGCTCAACTAGTTGGTGACACTCGATCAGATTAGGCCCATGAGACCACCAAATCACAGGAAAAAGGTGATGCTACTACCTCACAAGCTACAGATGTTGGTACTGTAATGATAGAAACTTTAAAATCATAGAAAAATGATATAGAAAGAACCAAGGAACGTAATCAATCCCATGTTGAAGATAATACAATCTATCATCCTTTGTCGACCATTAGATACTCAAAGTTGTGTATTGATCATTTTAACCATTATAGAGGACTCTATAAGTTAGGTTCCCAAATTCTTAAAGGGTACTAGCTCAATGGACGAGCACCTGCCTTACAAGCAGGAGGTTGGTGGTTCAATTCCTCCATGACCTAATGATATTATAATATCGGTTAAAAACAACTAAATTAGTAAGCAAAAAATAAGAGATAGATGACCAAACAAGATGACCAAAACTCATATATAAAATTACTAGAAACGACTAAATTAGTGACCAAAACATGAGAGATGCAAAACTAGGCATTAAAAAGGATGCAACACGTGGTGCTAATGATGAAGCCAAACATGGCATTGATATGGTAGTAAAATAAGATGTTACTTTGGATGCAAAACATGGCGCTACATAGGAAGCAAAATATGGTGCAACAATAGAAGAAATATTTGGCATCATTTTGGTAGCAAAACACAATGCAAAAAAGGAAGCGAAAATTGGTGCAAATTTGGAAGCGAAAATTGGCACATATTTGGAAGTAAAACATGGTGCAAAATGGGATGCTAAAGTGGTAGCAAAAATGGATGCAATATTGAATGCTAACATGGTGCTATTAAGGATGCATATATGGCGCTAATGAGGGTGTCATTTAAGAAGCAAAAGAAGACACTTGCTAGTAAGGAAAATAGGACGTTATTTAGGAAGCAAACCTCGACGTTGTTTAGGAAGCAAACCTCGATGTTGTTTAGGAAGCAAAGTTGGACACTATTCTAGAAGCAGGGCCTCGACGTTGTTTAGGAAGAAAAGTTGGACACTATTTTGGAAGCAAAAAAAGAGACACTATTTTGGACGCCATAAAGGATGCTATTTAGGAAGCAAAAAAGGACGTTTTTTGAGATGCTTTAAGTTTTGTCCATGATGCGTCCCATTTAGTGTCTAGTTTAACCACTCAATGTAAAAAAAAAGTACACTAAAAAGGGATGCTAAATGGGACGCTAATTCTAAGATTTGTTGTAGTGTTCTGGGATCTGATCCAATCCTCCAAGGGTTTGTTTTTAGTGTACTTATTTTTAATGATCCGGATCCAAATGTCATCCCCTTTAATGCCCAACCACATATTCTTCATCCTTAGTGAGATCCCAAACCATTCCAAGTTCTTTATATCCCAACCACCGCATTCAATTGGAGTTGAACAACTTCCCAGCTAGCCAAATGATATTTCTGATGCCCATCGGAGTTCCCCCACATGAAGGAAAATACAACTTTCCTCAACATATTCAAAATAGATTTTGGACATATGGCCAAGGAAAACCAATACACAGCAAGTCCGGTGAGAACCAATCTAATAAGGACAACTTTTCCACCAAGACATAGTAACCAGTATGACTAGTTCTTAATCTTATTTTCAAACATTTCCACCATCCATTTCCAATCAGATGATCAATACCCCAAGGATTTAAGGTGGTATCCCAAGTATTTGAAACCAGTTTGGATAGGATCCATGCTGTAGAGGAGCAACTCAGAAATTTGGTTGCGAGTATCTTCATCTACATCCTGATAAAGAAAGGAAGACTTTTCCATACTAACAACCATACCTGCAGCTGAACAAAATAGGTCTAGGGCTTCTTTATATGCTTTCCATTCACTAACAGTAGTAATACCAAATAAGAGGACATCGTCAACAAACAACATGTGAGTAATAGACAAATCAAGAGAGTACCGTAATCCTTTGATGCACCCTTTTCATCGAGCATCCAATATAATCCTTCTGAGACTTTCAATAATTAGGATGAATAGTAAGGGATATAAGGGACAACCTTGATGAATTCCCCTTGTGGCTGAGAAAAATTCAGATGGTGTCCCATTGACTAAGATTGCAAAACAAGCATTAGTAACAGAACCCCTAATACAATTCACACCAATCAGAGGTATGTTGATCTGGAGAAGCAGAAGTCTCAGAAAAGTCCAATTAACCCTATCAAAGGCTTTGAACAAGTCAATTTTTAACACCATAACATTAGAATTCTTGGTTTTAATAGAGTGCAATATTTCCTGGGTTATGCCAACAGGTTCTGTAATTTTCCTATCCTTCAAAAAACCAAATTGTTGGGCTGATATAGTCCTGTTTAGTAATGGCTTCAGGCGAAGTGTTGCAATCTTGGAGATGACCTTGTAAACAAGGTTGCATAATGAGATAGGGCAAAAACCAGTAAAGGTAGATTTATTTTCACACTTAGGTATCAGAGTCAAAAAGGTTGAGTTTAGAGATCTAGGAACTTTCCCTTCTATTCTAGCTTGTTCAGCTACCAAGATTAGTTCCTCCCCAATAAGCTCAAAAAAAGCCAAGAAGAATTCAACCGACCATCCATCAGGGCCAGGGATTTTATCTTTATTGAAGCCCTTAAGAACAACTTCCACTTCCTGAATAGATATAGGCTCCGGGAATCGGTCTACATCCTCTTTCTCGGTCAGAGTAGGGAATAGCTTAATCACCTTTAGTTGGTCAGTAATATTTGAAGTTCTATCATCCTTAAAATGATCACAGAAATGTTGTTTCCCAAGGTGTTTTAGGGGTGCATCCTCTGAGACCAAGTAACCATTCTTATCAGTTAGGGACCATATAGCTTTGGAATTTCTTCTTGCAGATGCATAGGTATGAAAAAACTTAGTATTTGCATCCCCCTCATTTAGCCAGAGCACTCTGCTCCTAAGTCTCAACAAAGTGATCTCATGAGCCTAATAGTTACCTTTCCTATCTTCTAAAATTTTGGGCTTATCTGAATTCACTGCTGACAGTAGAACAAAGTTCATGTGGCAAGATGTCAGAGATCTCATCATTTATTTCTAATATCATTTGTTTTATTTCACCTTTTTTCTTCCTTTCCCAGCTTTTAACCGTACTCTTGAGTCTACCCAATTTAAGGGAGAAAGAGTCCAAATGATTTAGAGGAACCGAGGTTAGAGGAGCCTTCTAGGATGTAGTAACCAGAGGGGAGAAGTCCTCTTCCAAGATCGAAGCTCTATTAAATTTAAAGGGATAACACTAAGAAGAAAGTCTCGGGCCCCATTCCAGAAAGATAGGGTAATGGTCAGAGACATCTGAAGGAGTAGCCCATGATCTATATTAGACAAGGATAGGCAGGAGATAGTAAGATAATAAGAACCGATCAATTCTTTTGCTAATTCCTGCATCCCCCAAACGACCATTCCTCCAAGTAGGGCCAAGATAGCTCATTGAGAGATCAACCAGATTGTTACTTGTAATAAGCTAGGAGAAGTAAGAAGCGAAGGGATCTGACCTTGCTTCTGTACCCCAAACTTCAAAAGAGGAGATTGTGAAATTTAGATCACCATCCAGGAGTAAGTTTGGTAAGGATAGCAAACCACCCACCAAAATGTTATCCCAAAAATTAGTTCTCTGGGCATAAGGCTTGTGCATGGGGACTTCACTTAGTGAACCTCTCACATAGCACGTGCGATCGTGGGATATTAAAGAATACCCTTAATTTCGAGAGATATTGACCTAAACTGTTTTTGTTGAAACCCCCTCCCAATACTTAAAACCTCCTCTCCACCCCTTTTTATACCTCAATCCTTATAAACCACCCTACCCACCCCCACCCTAAACCCCTTATTCCCCCAATACTTGCAATATATTGCTTCGATTTTTGATAATTTTAAAACCCACAATATGAACTAACGTGATAGGATATTGGCCAACAAGTGAAGCCCCTGTGGGCTTGTAGCAGTTGATAATGGAGAGGATGTTAGATATCCCCTTAATGCTAGCTCCGAGCACAATACCATCAATTGAGGAAAAATCCTTGCATCGAACCAAGGGAGGGTTCCACCCTGCAAGGAAGCCTCTAGAAAGTCCCGCAACATCTAATGCATAGAATTCCCACCCAAGATTTAATTTTGAAAACAAAAAGAGAGACTGAGAATAATTGCACATAGTTTCTTGAAGTAAGATCATGTCCGGATTAAGATCCGAGAACAGTGAGCCAAGGTCATTTTATTTGGAAAGACCTCCAAAACGCTGAATATTCATGGATAATATTTTCATGGGGAGCCAGACTCTTCAGATGTGCTTGCTCTAAGTACCTGTGGTGTGGAGGGAGAAGAACGAGTCTCTCTAGCTGCATTCTTTAACTATGAAGAGAGAAGGGTATATTGTCCCAAATTGCCCGAGTCCTCAGAAGAAGGATTCTTAGACTTGTAGATGGTCACATTTTTTAAACGAATGGATTCCAAAGGGAGTGTGGAAGGAGAAATAGGAGGTTTTTCAGAGAAGATCGAGAGGGAGTTTAGGAGAGTGGGATCCATGAAAGCAGGCTCTTCTCTAGGACTAGAAGGTAAGGTGTTCACAGGTGAGGCAGAAGTACCTGGTGAGAGAGAGGGAGGGGAAGCAGAGGAAGTTGGGAGAAAGGGATAATGTTATAGAGTAAAGGGGGAGGCCCCTCGTTTGGAGGACCATCAAAAGAAGTGTGGATCTCCAGGGCTGAGTGCTTCAGGGAATTATCTGAGGTCACAAGGCGAGAGTTACAAGCACATACTTCAATGTCTTCAATAAACATTAGTTCCCCTTTGTACAGTCCTTCATAAGGTGTTGGCGAGGAAGAGACATAAATATCCTCAGGAGAGTGAACCAAGGGTACTATAGGGGGTTGGATGTCATCGAGGGAGGGGGAGACAAGACCAGGACTAAGATCAAAACCCCTCTTAACTGGATGACCCTTGTGGAGAAGAGCACAGGAATTGCGCAGATGCCCAGTCTCATGGTAGAAGTTTCACCTGAAGGGCGGGTTCAGGTAATCAAGCCTCTGAGTAATAACATGATCACCATAGACAATCTCAATCTCGGGAAGTAAACCATTAGATATATCATGTTCAACCAGGACGTTAGTAGTTCGCATATCAAATAAGAAGTGAAATTCATTTTTAAGGGAGACAAAGCGCCCAATTGAGTTCGCCAAGCCTATGAGAATATATTTATTCCACAGAGGGAAGGGTAGTGTAGGGAGGAGAACCCACAAGTTTCGAATAGTGACCCTTTCCGTAAGCGGATCAAAATCAGTATGCCGATGGTTCAAGACTAAGGAACCCTTCTGGATAGTCCAAAGATTCCCTAATATGCGAGTGGCATCAATCTCTTCAATAAATACCCAAAGCAGCCAATTATTAGCTAAAAGACTGACAGTGGGAACATAGTGAATGATAGGTTTCCAATGAATGGTCTCCCACTTGAACCATTCTTCCTTCGACAAGGAGAAGTACTCCTGTCTTCTGATAAGGGCTCTACGACAAACTGTTTCAACCTTGTCCATGTAAACATCATGACCAAATACAAATGAGCACTTTAGGTCAAGATCCTTAAGCGATTTTTCTTTCCGGCGGGCACGTCCATGGTGGTGTGAGCGGCCCATCATAGCCCCCCCACGAGTCTCCAAGGAGGCACCAAGTTTACTCAAGGTAGAAATATGGAAACCCAGTAAGATGAGGGTTAGGTCACTACAGCCCTAAAGAGAGCCAACAATTGAGGCAGACCATCACCCAAGTATGCCCACCCAAAAATCCCGAGACAGGAAGAGAGCTAAGACAATAAGGACCACACCGCAGGAACAACAAATAAATAGGGTCAGCTAAGGGTGAAATCCTTCACAGGAAACCAAACACAAATGTCAAGGTTTAGACAAGAGGCGGAAGTTGAAAACTAGGGTTACCAACAAAACCCAAACTGACAAAAATAAACCAAACATAAGGCTAAACAATACATAAATTCCCACTTTTTAATAATGGTTGGTACTAACCCTCAGAAATCGAGGGTGAACTCCATGTGGGGTGGCCGACAATATACCCATAAACCCTTAGAATAAGTGTTTACACCAAGCCCCAGGCCTAGCACAGGAAAAAAATATATAGTCAGAGAAGTTAGAAAGTACATGCACCAGTTCTTGTGATTATGTCAGGTGCCGCAGACCGCTCAAGTCAACCCTGAACAACATCACCCATCAAATCTAAAACCCACACTAGGGAATGATGAAGCACAAAGTATCTGCCGAATAGTCCAAAGAGACCACCCAGTCTACCAGTCGGAGTAAGAGGGCAGGAGCCGCGCAAGAACCAAGTTAAACAACGTGCATGGAGAGAATGACCCCAAAAGGTGGTCAACTGGGTCTGCAACAGGAGATGGGACCATGACCAAAGACAATCACACGCCGACAATACAACGATAATACCACCGATGTTGGGATACAAACTGTCAATGCAATCCAGATACGAGCGTAGGAAATAATTCCGCCTTCGAAAACCAGTCGTAGTAGGTACAGGTGGTCCAACCCTAACCCTCTAAAACTAGTCAGTTGCATGCGACACTTGTTTGATGACATTGTTGTTTTGACGGCTATTCCACCAAGCTGTCTTCATTGCAATAATAATAGCCCTAGTAAAAATCTACTTTGTAACCTCAACTTTATTTTAATTAGAGATTATTTTATTTGGTTGGTTTTTAGAGCAATTTAAGTCAGCCATTTTTTATTTTCAATTGTAACATTTATTTTATGTTTTTAAGTTGATGTTGTTACAAATTTATATTCACTTTGGATTTATACGTGTCTATACTCTATCAAATCTATTGAGGAGAATTTAGTAATAAGAAAGTGCAAAAATAAAGGTTCTTACCTTGAAGGATTTCATCAATTACTTCATAGGTTTAGGGTTTATTTACTTTTAGAAATATTTTTTTCCAAGGAAATCTAGTGGAAACCAAAGGATGCTTCCCCACATTTGTGAATGATATCCTTGGTAAATATATGTATGAACTAGTTCCCAATTCAAGAAGATTTGAATTAGTCAAACGTTCAATAATATTGACAACAACTTCTTGAACCAACATCTTAAAATAGATTTACATTTATATATATTTAGAATTGTCAATTTAAAGAAATAATGTTCAAAACAATTCTTTACTTCATAAATTTAAGTGCATTCATTCTATTAGAGAAATTGTTATTTTGACATTAATACTATTTTGAATTTTATCTAAAGAAAACTTAATTTATAAGAAATATAATCAATAATCAATTCAGGTTTAAAACAAATGTTTACAACTTAAATTAAACAACTTTATAACTTATTCTTATATAACATAATAATATTGTCGAATATAGTTGATAATAGTATATTGGATTTTGTTAGTATGTTATGTGTGAAAATTAAGCTAGAGTAAATTGGGTTAAATATATATGCATGATGTCTTTAAGTAAATCCTTGCATATATATATACCCCTAGCATAATATGTGAGAGATTTTTTACTATATATAAAAGTGATAAGATCTATAGCCTAATATGATAAAGATGTAGTCACATACATGGGTAACATTTATGTCTTAATATAAATTATGAAGATGTAGTGTGAATCCTTCTCAATTATAAAAGGTTAATGATAGGAATGGTTGTTTATCTGAAATAGAAATAATAATTTCCTCATATTTAACTAAGTGATAGCCATGGTGGTTTTACTATATAGCAAACCATATAACTAATACCTATAAAAAAAATGAAAATACTTTATAAAGTCACTTAAATAATTATTTAAAATTTAACTGATAAACATTCATTACAACTAAATCGAATAACTAAAGACCAAAATACATTACCACCTTATAACTTTTATTTAATTATATACCATTCATTACAACTAAATCGAATAAGTAAAGACCAAAATACATTACCACCTTATAACTTTTATTTAATTATATAAACTTATTTAATTTTTCCAGCCATTAGAATGGATTCCAGGTCATTGTATAGAAATATTTATGTTTTTTGGGTCATGCAAGCGAAAGATCCTTTTTTGATGGGATTTTTTTTTCAATGGTTTTTATTATCAATAATAGGTGTTTAATAACATTGTATCGATGCTAACTGCACTCAGGTAATTTGAAGTAGGGGTGAATTTAGTTCCAACTTGCATCGGAAGCAAAGTATAGATGGAGACAATTTACAAAGACTTGAAGCTATCAAATACAATCAGTAATGATGATGCATATAAATAGGAGCCACTTAACTTTTGGTAATTTTTTTATAAATTTAAATTTGTAAAATTAATTTGATTTTAATTTAGATAAAAATAATCATTTTATGTGTATAAAGCAATAATAAAATACAATTTATATTTTAAAAAAATATAAATTAATTTTTAATTTTTATAATATACGATTTAATATCTATTTTCTACACAACTTTACAAAACTTTATATAATTATTTATAAAAAATTAAAACTAATTAAAAATAAAAATAAAATATCTAACCACTAAATGATTACAATATGCCTACAATAAACAAGTATAATGAAAATAATTATACACTTAAAAAAAGGGTTTGGATTAAAAAAAACACAAAAAAATCATTTGATGATTGGCTGGCGCTCCCTTCAAATTTCACATATCCTTTTAGTAACTAGCAATGCTAAAAGGAAAACTTCATTCATTTGGATTTCTAATAACTTCATTCATTTGGGTTTCTAAGATCGCATTAAAATTTAAAATGATATTCTTCTAAGTATTTAGATTCATTTAAAATGAATCCTTTAAGATTACAATTTTAATTTCAAAACGAGGCATTATATAAATTTTATTTTTAAACTTTAAAAAACTAGACGCATCATATCAATTTTAATTTCGAATGATAAAAACTAGACACATCGTGTGTGCAGAGATTTGGAAAATAATAATTGCAAGTTACTTTTAAGCCTTTTGTCCAATCATTAATGTTTGTTGGTGAAGCTAAATTAGGGCATTTACTGAACTCTACACCAACTCTCCCTTTAGTGCTAGCTCGATCTACAATTCTGCTGGTAGTTGAAAATGTATTTTCAGAATTAAATTCAGAGGCTTCTTAATGAAGCCATCATTTCACGGAGCAATATAAGCGCTAACCAAAACACCCCTGACCCGACAAAATTTGGCAGATAAAATTCATGAAAATTTGTAGATTGGAGTGTATAAATTGCAATTTGGATGATATGGGTCGTTTTAAAATCTACCATTTAGTCTAAGATGGGTAAATTCTATTGTTGAATTTATATAATCATTGAAATAACAATTTTTGGAAACTATTTTGACGGATTTTATTGAAAAATCGTCGAAAAAGCAGGGCGATTTAGTTGTCTTTTATCCTACGCGTCCTTTCACCTATAGTAAAGGTCTTAATTAAGCCATCCTTTCACGTACTTGTGCGAGTTGGTCTATCACATTATCACATTATCACTTGTGTGAGTTGTCTCTCTCTCAATTTTGTTTTCTTTTATGGACAACCACTTGAAGTAGCATGGAGCCAACAACTATGAGTGGAATGGGTAAATTGAATCAGGCCAACTTTTCCCTATGGAGAGAACATATGTAAGACATTAATTTTAAAAGACAAATATGGTGTCGATTAAGAGAGTATCAAGTAAACGCATCGATGATAGATGAATAGAACATGCTTGATAGAAAGGACATTGTTACAATCACACAATATCTAGCAAATAATGTCTACTTCAATGTGGTTGGAGAAAAGATCAAAAAAGTTTTCTAAAAGAAATTGCATGATCTGTAACAAAAAACCATAGCATCAAACAAAGTGTTTTCAATGAAGAAGCTGTATAACCTCAAGATAAAGGAAGGAGGGTGCTTTAGTTGTAGAGGACTTAAATGAATTTAACATAATTACCAATCAACTTGTGCCATCAGATAAAATTGTATTGGATGATGAAATCAGATCCATCCTATCACTAGTACATATGGCTCAAAAGTTCCATGAAATATTGCCACGAATAAGTTAGAATCAAAACTTTCGTGGATAAACAGATAAACTTTTTGAAAAAATATGTTCTGGCCCTAGATAATGATCGTTATAGCGACGAAAATAACATTCCATTGCTATAGCGACAAATGTTCATGGAAATAGTGACAAAATCACAAAGTTCATCGCTATAGCGACGATAAACTTAACAGGTGCAACATCAACACTCATCACAGTAACGGTCATTGAATTTTTGTTATTGTTGAAATTTGATCATTGTGCATTTTCACTGGAATTGGTGAGATCATTGATTTATAAATACATGTTCTTAAGACATATTTCAACAAATTAATGTTACACCGTATCTGGTGTAATGGAGAATCCGTATCCGGATACTAAGAGGGAAGATGTTCCATCTTCAAATAATAATGTATAAAAATATAATAATTGAATGGGTGTTTTATTACAATGGATATGATCGCTTTAAATATGGCTTGGCCATCAAATATTTTATTACTATTTCATTATTGTAACATTGCATTCCCCTTATGAAATATTTGTCCTCAAAGCTTAGATTATTGTTGTTATCTTTTCATTCTTGTTTTGTGTTGAAATAACATCATTACTTCCTTTATGTCTTTTTTAGAACTTGTATTAGGTATGTGCTTGGTCTTTATGCAATAGTTTGTCATTTTCCTTTCATTTGTAACTTGAATTTGTACTCCATTATGTTTATTATTTTTCTTTCCATTTTCCATGTACATGAATATGAGGAATATAATTGTGATTGACCATATCAACCTTTGTTTTAGAAATCATTTGTCCCATGATACTTATGATGTCATCACGTAATGTTTCCCTTTTATTATCCTTATGAGTTATATCGAGAAGTGACATCTCTTGAGGCTTCTTATACTCGATCAAGTCACCAGAAAGGGTTACATTTAGGTTTCTCCAAGGTGGTCGAACAGTTAAGGTAGAAGATGAATCTACGATATCTGATTTCTTTGTTTTGGATTCCTTTGCATACTGTAGGATCCATATTTTGTCATTGTATGGATAGCCCTTATTGTCAACGACGCTGGCTTGACTCTTATTATGATCTTGGTCAAGCTTATTTTTATCAAATATATTATTGGTATTTTGGTCATCCCTGAGATATTTTGTCTCCTTGTCTTGTTTATTGTCTTGATCGATTTTGTTGCTCTCATTTTTGTTGACATACTAGTCCAACATATCCGAGTCACTGATATGGTTTGTACTAGACCATAGTTTTTGCAACATTTTCATTATGGTATTCTGGTTCTGTGTCATGATGCTCAAGTTATGTGCCATGGTGCTTATGTTATGTGCCATCGCAGTCATCTTGTCATCTAACTCTTTTTGTTTCTTGTTCATAATGTCTAGTTTGTCATCAAGTTTTCTTTCTAGTACTAGAACAACTTCGTCTTTGATTTCTTTCTTAAGTGCCTTTCTATTTTTTGTTTCTTCCTTTCGACTTTTTTGGTTAGCGACGAGGGCCTTGACGTCCTCATTCAATTTCTCAATTTTATTGTTTAGATTCGCCATAGTCTTGGTCCCAACACGTGGAGATGAATATTTGGACGTTTATTTTGACTTATGGAGGAATAAACAACAAAAATGTCTTTTGTTTTAATAGATAATTAATAATAATTATATTACTTATGGAGTAAAATTTTAAATAAAAATAATACTATAACTATTATTATATTAGTTATTTTTATTTTCAATTATGTAGAGTGGGATTGTAAAGTTTTAAATTTTAATAATAATAATAAAATTCTATTATTAGATTTAATGTGTTTTTATTTTTGTAGGGATTTTGTGGAGAAGGTTGGTGGAGGCGGCAATGGCAGATCACAGGTGGAGGCAGAAGATGAGAGTGAAGGGAGCCCAACTGTTTAGAGTGTTGAAGTGGAGATCAGTGTGGAGATGAGTGCAATGGTGAGAAGGGAGAGCTGGCGGGCAAGGTCGAGGATGGCCAACGAAGGGTAGGATGTGGACAGGAGCAGAAGCTGGATGCTGAGATATGGAGGGCACGGCATGGTCAGAGTAAGGCTTGGAGTGGAAAGCAGGCATAGTGCTAAAGGGTTGTGGCGTAAGCAGACAAACTGGGAGCAGGTTTGGCAGCGTGCAGGAGAGGGACAATGGATGGGTGTTGCATGGGATGAAGATGGAAGGAATGGATTTTGGGAGATGGGAGGTGTGGAGACCACGTGAAGGGAGTCGGGAGGTAGGTCAGGCAGTTGCTGCGTAGGTGGGAGATGGACACAGGTGATGTGGTTTTATGGTGGTCGTGGGGTGAGAGAAAGATGGGCATGGAAGGGGTTGCGAGTGGGGCAGGTTGGATGGAGGGAAGGGTGCGCGAGAGTTGGGGCGGGCTGGATGGAGGGAAGGGTGCGCGAGAGTTGGGGTAGGTGGTGGGAAACATGGAGGGGCATGTAGCTGTTAAGAGGAATTGGAAGAGGAGTGGCAGTGGAGTAGCGTGGTTTGCAGGTGAGTGGAGTGTATGAGAAAGCATGACGAAGATTAGAAGGTATGCAACCAATGGGTGGACTGTAGGAGGTGTTGGGGGTATGGCATCGAAAGGGAGGGGATTGGAGGTCGAAGAGCTGGATCCGAGCTCAGTGTAGGAGGATTGAATCCACTCTAATACCAATGTTACATCGTATCCGGTGTAATGGAGAATTTGTATTCGGATACTAAGGGGGAATATGTTACATCTTCAAATAATAATGTATAAAAATATAATGATTGAGTGGGTGTTTTATTACAATGGATATATGGCTTAAATATGGCTTGACCATGAAATGTTGAAGAGGCATTTCTCTTCATAAATTTACTTAATAACAAATTACTATTACTAATGGAACTATAACCTAATTATTTACTATTTTATTGTTGTAACATTTTCTATAGTTGCAACCATTTTTTTGTTGATTGTTCGATCTGTGATTTGAAGAGTTCGGTATTGGTTTAACACATTGAATTTTTGATCTCCTTTAGTTTCAAGGTTAGTATTTTTAAATTCTTTGTCTCCTTTAATGTGTAGGGTCATACATCAAGTGAGTTGACTATTAATTTTCTCCTCAAACTAAGGCCTATATAGATTTGTCACTTAGAATTTGATAGATACACATGCAAATCTATTTTTAAAGACCCTTGAGGGGCATTTACTGATTAGATTTTTCACTTTCCATGTCACATCCTTTAATTTCCTGTCTCCTTTAATATATATATATATATGTTGTATTCAATTTACTTATATATTGATTGAGTTTTATTGGTTCTTATAGGCTATTAGAATTCCAAATAAATATGCTTGGGAAGAAAATAATAAGAGGTATGTTGAGATAAAGGCAACATTGAAGGTGAATGGTGATGGAAAGTGTTATTTCCCTTGCAATGATTGCAGGGGTTTGTGAATGAGAATAATTTTAAGAACAACATATGAAATACATTGTAAGGATAAGGGCCATACTAAAGGGGGATATTAATATCATCCCTTGGTAAGACGTTATTCATTACATAATGTACTTCTTGTAATATTACTAATAATGTATTTACAAAATGTTTTATCATTTTAAATATATGTGTTGTATATTATACACTAATGTTATTACATTGTTTTTAAATATAAATACAATCCCCCCTAAATGTTGACCACTAGAGATCTATTCGCCACATAATAGTAGAAATACTACTTTACAAGGTGAGGAACATGGAGATCGGAATATTGAAAATGGAGTTCATAATGATCATATGGATGAAGATGACATTATTGATACAAATGGAAAAGATGAGATAAATATATTGCTCAAAGACACATTTGCTCCATTGGATCATGAGGACAACCTCCACGATATTCATGATGTTCCTCTACTTGAGAAGCCCCAAGAACCTCTTTATGAAGGCTCACACAACTCGTAAGGTATGTAAAGTTGACTATTTTCCTCTACTTTTAGTGTTAATTAATTCGTAAATTAGGGATATGCAATATTTATGACTTATATTGTTTACATTTCATTTTTTTGTCAATGTTGCAGATTGTTGGGTGAATTTCTATTACCACCATCAAATAATTTACCATGCACATGTAGTGATGTATTCTTGATTATGAAAGAAATTGGAATGGAGTATCAAGTTATTGATGCATGTCCTAATGATCATATTATATATTATGGGCATTATGAATTAGAAAACAAATGCCCCCAATGTGAAATTAGTAGATATTGAATTGATCAAGTAATAAAAAAGGTGCCCCACAAAGTTATTCGTTATATTCCCATAATTCCACGTTTCCAACGACTATTCAGGCGCCAAAGTATAGCACAGTTTATGGATTACCATGCAAATAACATAAGTGAATATGGTGTTATTCGAATGCCTGCAGATGGTTCTGCATTGAATAACATCAAAGAAAAATGGCCAATTTTTAAATATGAACCCTGTAATGTTAGACTTTCAGTGGCAGTTGATGGTTTCGATTGATTTGGAGAGATTCGTTCTACTTACTCAATGTGGCATGTTTTTGTTCTAAACAATAACCTTCCTCCTTGGATGTCAATAAAGGGAGAGAACACAATGTTGGCAATGATTATTCTAGTATTTTTTTTTAAGTAATTATATTATTTAATTAATTTCTTTGTTTAATTGATGCATGTGAACAACTTTTATATAGAGGGACACATAACTAAATAAAATTGTATATAGAATGATCAATTAGGTAAGATGGCATCACTATTTATGATATCTATAGACCAATAGGGTAGAAACAATTTTAGTTCCATGGAATACTATTATGGACAATTCATGACGTTCCCGAGTTAACAAATTTTTGTGGTATGTAAATTTTTGCTGCATTGGTCATTAAGATAATATGTTTTTAAGGTAAATATCATGCATTTTTTTTAAATTAATAATCTTTTGCTGCTATAACATTAATACATATATCTTGCAAATCTTCAAACAAAAGGAAAATTTGCATGTCCAGTATGTGGTCCTAGGATAAAATCTCGCCGTTCAAGAAGTCTAGCAAAGGAGGTGTTTGATGAGTATAGACACTTCCTCCCTAGGAACCATAGGTATCGAACTACCAAGAAAACAAGATTCAATGGTAAAGAAGAGAATGGAAAGAAACCATGAAGAATGACACCTCACCTATGGAAGTTGGAATATAATAGAAATCGTCGAGGTATGCAAATTGTATATGTAGCAAATATAAACATGTAATATTATGAATTTTATATTTTTACTGAATTTTCTCTACCATGAGTACTATCATGAATTATTGTTAATGTGTTTTCGTTTATGTTTAATGAATGTATTTAAGACATGAATGGGATTCCATGAGGAATGAAGAGTTATCCCATACAATTCAATAGGTTTCCTTACTACGAGCAGTTACAAATAGCTCATTTGTTCGATACAATGCATATCGAGAACAATGTAACATAAATGATATGGTGGATATTAGATGGAAGGACCGACAAAGATAAAATTGGAAAAATTTGTAGTGACATTGCAGAAGCCAATCACACATTGGGTGATTCCATGAAGGTGGGTAACACTTTTTGGCCAAATTTGGCGACGAAAACCTGCTTTTTTACTCATGTGCTAGATAGAATCCCTCCAAATGTATATATTCCATGTGAATTTCGACTTGCAGTAAAAAACAAATTGTAGAATATTATGTTGGCTTCCCAATGATATTTTTTTTAAAATATTCCGATGTCATTTAATCTGTGAAATTTCGCATTTAATGAACTGTGTGACCTTAAAAATTTGAAGAAGTTAATAAGTGGCTTGTGTCCATCCCCAATAATTCAATATTACATTAATAATTTAATATATATATATATGAGCATGATCTACACAAAATGCATTGTGGTCTGCATAATTTTTTGTTAATTTATTTCACAATATACAATTATTTATTATTTTTCGAAAGTGACCACATCTGATTTCAACATCATTTTACACACATGTGTGTCCATCCCAGTATTTTTTTCACTGTTTTCAAAAATTGAAAAACCAAAGATACCCTTTTGAAGAGGACGCGTTGATGTGTGGGTTATGCATTTTAAAAAAAAAATTGGATGTGTATTTGTGGGATATGCATATTTTTCTTTTAGTTGCTTCGAAGTTGTTGTGAGGTTTTCTTAGTGTAAGTTTTAGAACTGATTAAAAAAAATCCCATATGAATTCCAAAATGCATGCATGATACCTCAATGGATAAAGGATTCAGTGATGAATCTATTGGTATGAACTCCGCTCAGTTATGTGCCATGAATGGCAGGGTTTACACCCCTAGAAGACACAGAGAAACATTGATTTTCCTATAAGAGGGCTAATTCTCTATTTTTCAAGCCCTTGATTGAGGTTTTTAAATAAGCTCGATCGAGATACCGTTTAAACCTATTTTTATAATTTTTTTTGCACAAGGACCTCGATCACGACCTTAAAAACTGGATCGAGGTTTTTTTAAAACCTAGATCAAGATCTTAAAACTTAGATCAAGGTTTTTTTAAAACCTAGATTGAGGTTTTTTTGAAACCTAGATCGAGTTTTTTTAAGACCTAGATCAAGTTTTTTTTAAGACCTAGATTGAGGTCTTAAAACCTAGATCAAGGTATTGTTAAAACCTAGAGCGAGGTTTTGTTAAACCCTCATTCGAGGTGTTATGACCTGTTCTAGGTACAACAGATCACATGTTATTTTTACACGGGAGCCCAATCACACATATGAAGGTAACTTGGTAGGACCCTTCATGACTCTGTTGGCTTTAATTACATTTTTATTAACTCTTAGGATTCCCTAACTAGACCAAAATTCCAAAAAAAATAAAAAATCCATGCTTGATTTGTGTATTTTAGGATACGGAAAGCTAGTTTTGTCTGGAATTGTTTTGTGATCCAGCAGCCCGGATTTCGCAACCCGCAAGTTGCGAAATGCAGGATATTTTAGTCGGATGTTTCAAATTTCCTCTTCCCGCAGCCCGCATCCTGCAAATGCAGAATGCAGGACACAGGAGATTTTTTTTATAGATATGTTTTGATCAACCCGCACCATGCATCCCACAAAATGAGGAATGCAGGTTGCGGTGTGTCATTTGTTTATCATTTGGTTTGCGTGTTTCTGTAACCCACATCCTGCAAAATGCAGAATGCAGAGCAGATTAAATAAAGTTTCGTTGTTTTGCGATTCTGCATCCCACAAAATGCGGAATTCAGGTTGCGGAATGATTAATAAAATTTAGATTTCATGTTTTACTCCCACATTCCGCAAAACCTGATCCTGACCATTCTTTTCATCCTCATCCCACGGTCTATTTTATTTCCCACGAATTATAAATATGCTGGTCTTATTTATGATTTCTTCACTGTTTTTACCACTGTAATTTGCTCTGCTGCATGAATTTACCTTTAGATTTTACCAAGCAATTTTGCCAGTGTTCACTATGGTTTCAGGTTGGTTTTTAGTCGTCTTCTCACAATTTGAATTGCTTACTGTTCTTCCTTTATAATTCAATTTTAATTTCAGGTTCAAACATTCAAACAGGACATGGAAACATAAAAAACACCTCAAAATACCAGGTGCAAAAACCTCCAGAAATACATGCTTACCAAAGACCCGAACTTCGGTGTCTTCTCTGATACCAGTGGCCGAGTGAGTGAAACTTACAAGTTGGATTGGTCCCGAATTTACTCCATCTTTGATAACAATGACCTTTCAGACTTCTAGGGTGACCCACACACTTATGAGAGAATTAGGGATTCTGGCCTGCATATGATTGCTGCAAGACTGGTCGTCCTCCCTTACAATGATGCAGTCAGATGGATTATAGACCACGCCAATCTCAAAGACCGTTCCTTTAACACCAGTACTAGAATGCAATTGTCCAATTTCCGCTCTGAAACCTTTGTGAAAATTTATGCCATCAAACCTTTTAGGCAGCTCCTTGGTGCAGATTTTGTTAAAGCTGCCAAGTCTAGGTTCAATTTCGACCAAATGATGAAATCCTGGATGGCTAAACCATGCAAGTTCTCCCAGAGGAAAGATGAACTTCACCCCATTGAATGGTTCAAGGAACCTTACTCCCTGCTCATAGCGATGTTGTGCAGGATTTACGGTCTCCCCAACTTTTCTTACTTCAAGGAAGAATGGGCTCCCATTGCTCACCATGTCATAACTATGGGTGAGTCCTTCCCATGCGCTTCAATCTTGTCATTAGAACTCAAAAATGCCATACAATAATTCCAGAAAGCTACTGCTAGCAAGAAGCCCAACTTTTATCTTTTTTCCTTCATTATGGATATCTTCTGTGCCAAGTTCCGTTACCCCATTATGGGTTGGAGTTGGGAATTACTAGCCCCACCCATGCACATTTATCATTCGGAGCTATGGGATAACAATTGTGTAACCAGGTTTTATGATATATGTGAGATTTTCCTTGGTCGGGTCTATTTCCTTATTTTTAACAAGGAAGCTCCTGCATTCTCACCCAAATCCAAAACCCTCATAGGCACCATGGGAGATTGGTATGTTGACGAATCATTCACCTACATCAAATTTTTTGATAGCAATGCTGATCATATGCTACCTAAGGTCATGCCAGATAGGTTGGTCCTTAAAGAGATTTCATTTCAAATTTTCCTATAACCCTTGGATCCTTGAGCATACCTACTTCTACTTGGGCATCAGAGATCAGTGACCACATAGTGTCACTCAAACTTGGTTTTGCTAGTAAAAGGAAGCATGATCCCAAGGGGATTGTTGATCTCCACCTCAAACATAACCACTTTAAATCAAGATACACTCATGAGGAAACTTCATATGACTTTATCTATCAGGGAGTTGATAATTTTTCTGAAGTCTTGGTGAGGGCTAAAAGAAAAGAAGAACAAAGTCATATCCTGCAGTACCAAAAGGAAATCAGGGATAGGATTCAACATTACAAGTCTATGGAGTTAGGTATTCAGGAAAAGGTAATAAAAGACAGGGAAAAAAAGGAAGCTCAAGCTGCAGCAAAGGAGGCTCTAGAAGCCAATAATATATCCATGGAAACCGGTTTAGACACAGGTAAAGGGAAAGGTCCCATGGAAGAAATTCCCTAGACATCTGTTGAGCAGTAGGTCAAGGCCTATTTGCATACTTCATAGCATATTAAACAGAAACTAAGTAGAATGACTTCAGCATTAGACACTTAAGAAATTTCAACCTCTCAGCCAGGTGAAGCTACTTAGGTGACCACTGTGGTTGAGAATACTCAATCTGAACAAACCCAGATTTAGGAGAATCCTTTCAAAAGGTTGAAGATGTCAGTTTCATCCATCCATGTTTCTACTATAGACTTGACCCATTTAGAGGAAGAGGATGAAAGGATTTCCCCCGTGCCTGTTACTGTTGAAACTGGAAATGGTAATGATTTACAAGATTTTATCAATTTATTTAATGGTAGCAATGGAAAATATTCATCACCTCCCCCACAACCACAACATTCTTCCCAATCGGGACCATCTTCTTCTGTGTTACTTATCTCATCAATAATAGCTTTATCTTCATTATCTATTGGTTCTACTGTGACACTCTTTATGTCTCAGCTTTATCAAGATGCCACATGTTTACCCAAATCTATTACACCTTTTTTCTATGGATATGCCCATTCCATCATCTAGTGTACCTCCAATTTTCAAAATTCCATTGCATATTCCTTCATTTAGCTCAGTGTCATGCCTTGTGCCTGAGAAAACTTCAGAAATTTCACCAACATCATTCAGGGCCAGAACTTTGCAGGTTTCAACTATTGAAACTTATTCTCCAGACATTTCTTCATCCCCTAAAGTAACTCTTTCTCAGAGTGTTACTTCCTCTCCATACACTTCTCATATTACTATGACCATACCCTCTCACACCACAACTCAAACCTCCTCTCTGATATTTACAGGAATTAATATGCCCCCCATTGACAAGATGAGGGATGAGTTTAATGAAGATTTTGTGATATCCTTGGGACAATATCGATACAGTAAAGATGATAAATTAGTCATGAAGAGGGGTAAGAAGAGGGACAGGGATCAGAGATATATGGACATATCCATGGCAAATGAGGTTGTATGGACCCAACGATCAAGTGACCCACATGCGTATGCCACATATGTTGTGTCTATTCTAGCAGTTGTTATAGGTGCCAATTTTGATGCTATTAATACTTTAAACAAAGAGTTTGATAAACATGAGGAAGAAATTGTCAGTTGGAAAGAGGAATTGGAACAACTCAAGAGACAACATGAGGCCAAGCATGATGAACTTCAAGTGAAGAATGTTGCTTTTAATAATGAGCTGCAAAGAGACAAGACCGTTAATGCCACTTTAGTTCATGAGGTTGCATTGTTAGAAAGACAGTATGAAGATGCAACTACATGTGCAGCTTCATCTTCGTTTTCCAATTTTTCCCAGGAAGAATTTAAAGATCTTGTCATTCAGACTAACAGGGAGCACCATGATTTGGTCTGTGAGTTATTTAAAACTCTAGATAATATCTTTGAAACTCACATGGTTTTTGACAAGATGTCTATTGTTCTAGAAGACTTAGTTCAAAAGAGGCAACAAGCTTCAAAGGCTTATGATGTGGTCACAGACTGACAAAGATACATGAAAGATAAACCAGATAATGTCACTCTCCTTACTAACTTCCAGCTTAAGAAAATCAGGACTATCTTGAGAGCCTGGGAAGATTTAAATGAAACAATAGCTGAAGCCATAAAGAAAGCACAGGCCATTTGCAGTAGAAGATGGTATTTAGTTGACAACATTATGGATGAATTATCCTTTCCTGCAATGGTGCTTATTGAAAAAGTATGTCCACGAAGACCGATGATTGAGCAGGTGGAGTAGTGAAGGGATGAACAAGAGGAGAATATCAAGAAGCTTGTCCACATCAGTATACATGATGTAGATCACTTGATCAAACAACCATTCGTAGTGGAAGGAAAGATCCACATCTATATCCAATTTTGGCATAAATTGGCTAAAAGCGAGATTGAAGATCATAAGTGCAATGCCCAACTTGGTATTGAATCTACCAGTTACCCTGATATTGAGGAATTTCTACGTATTTGGAGGATGTGGAGAGATTTCTTAGGATACTAGCTTTGTTTAGGTTTTGATCCCCTTTAGGGGTAAATCTATTCTTTGTAATAATTATTTAAGAGGATGATATCGAAGGTATTAGGGACTTTTGACTTTTGGAGGAAGGAAGACTGATAGAGGAGATTGAAAAAAACCTCTGTTTTTCCTAAGGTTTATGTAATTTGTTACAAAATTCTGAATAAATATAGTATTGTTGTTTCTTATCTCTTGTATTTGATTTGATCAAATTTCTTTGAGAGATCTCGATTTTCTTATTCCAAATGATCAGATGGTGTTGTGATTCATTTGTAATTGATTAATGTGTTTGCTCATAACTGAGATTTCTCTTTGTTGCTGGTCAATACACTGATAGAGCTCCAAGGAATTCATTCTTTAACTGTCTTTATCTATTTCTGCAAATGATTCAACAGTAAAAATTTTACAGCTTATATGTTGGTTTTTCAACTAACATGTGTACATGTAGGTTATCTTGAATGATTTGATCTTAAGTTGCTATTATTTATTTTTCATTAAACAATTGTGATTTGAGTAAGAGGATTGTCATCTTTTACATTTTTGTTAATGTGGTGATTTATTTGTTCTTCAAACACATCAAGACAACATGTAATCAACCCAACATGATTTACAGAATAGTTTAGATTCAGATTAGGTTTCTTTTCCTAGTTAGCTTTAAGTTTCATTTTTCTTTCTTTTTCATCAATTTCTTTGTTTTCCAATCTGGGAAACAGATCCTCTGTGGATCAAATCCAACCATAAGCTAGCAGAGGCTACAAAAGTATCTATGGGAGATTAATATCCCAAAAAGGTCGAGGGTAAAGCAATACTTGTGTGGGATTGCTTGAAGCCTTTAGATGGGTTTTCTTCGTGTGTTGTAAGCCTTAGAAACCCTTATCAACCACATGCATAGTCGGGGCTTCAACAAATGACGTTAGAAGGAGGGCCATCACATCATGCCTAAACAAAACACAGACACCTCCTCCAGCTAGAAATCCAATCATCACTCGTAGTCGCGCTGGCACGTCTACCTCAGGGGAACAAGTAGCACAAGGTTCGGACGTCGTCCCATCCACTCTCGCATAAGGACAGAGCACCCAGGGTATAAGATACATTCTTGTATCACCTACTCTAGGACCAATCACAGTTGAACAACTATTGAAGTGTAACTCTTACAATGTAGCTGAGATTAGAAGAAAGTACGACTAAGAACGTCTTACCCGTAATCTTCCCTGGTGCAATAATCAAATCAATATTAACTCAGGAGATTCAAACCCTGAAGGAAATCAGCCTCTCCCCAGTGAACCATCTACCCCTAGGTTAGATCAGATTTACTTTTCCAGGAGTCATCCACTCCCCGACCCAACATCCGAGCAGGAGGACCACCACCGTCTCCTCCCTCTTCCTCATCTTCTTCAGAACAGTCATATGATTCTGAATCCTTGGCCTCGTCATAGGAACCTATTCCTATGGCTGACAAAAGACATAACAAACCTTGGTTAGATGGAGATGTCGTCTCTGTTTTAAGCGATCAACACATATTACCTAAAAACCCTGAGAAGTGGCTTCCAAAATTTACTCCAAATGACAAAAGTCCTGTAGAATACCACATAAAATCCTTCATGCAAGACATTATACTTAGGAACGTCATACATGAAGACGTGGTTTACAGACTGTTCCCTTACACCTTCGAGGGAAAAGCTTCTACCTGGTACTTTTCCTTAGAAGCCAGTTCCATCCCATCTTGGGATGTGTTCTCTGAACTCTTCACTCAAATTTTTGGGGATGACAAAACCCTAAAGCAATTAGTCATAGAGCTCTCTTCCATGAAGACTAAGGGTAAAGAAAGAGTCAAAGATTACAATCAACGATTTTCATATTTAAAGAATAGGATCTTGAGTACAATACTCCCTATTGAGGAGTTACTGGTAGCATACTACATTAAGAGTCTTCCGACCCAAATAGGCATGTGGGTTAAGAGAGCCCGTAAGGAGTCCTTACAAGACGCTTTCTCTGAAGCAATATAGGTTGAAAGGGACATGTTCTATCTCAAGGACAACCCCGATCCCACATCTGAACAAGCGTCTACCTCACGTAGGAAAAGTGATAGTTTTCCTAAACCCTCTGCTACTAATCAGGATCCGTTCAACATGAGTGAAGTGAAGAAGCTACTCCAAAGAATGTCTAACGAGATGATAGATATTAAGAATAAAAACAATGAAAGTCAATCCAATAATAGAGGATTTAATAGGCCACCTCTGAGGAGTCCCACTCAACCTCCTTAGAATCCGCCACCTCCAAATCCTAGCGAGGGATTCACCTCAGAAGAGATTTTTTCTATCTTGAAAGCCTTAGCTATAGGAACACTAGACATTCTTGAGTCCTCCGAAGATCATTCCACTCAAGATTCACAACCTCCCCAAGAGGAAGAGGAATATGACCTGCAGTTCATTGTTGTGAGTTTCTTTTCAGAGGAGGAAGAAGAAGAAGAACCCGACACAGTTTTTAACCTACATCACACACACAATACCAGGTCTAAAGGGCCACCTCCATAGGATTCATTGCCTTCGACACAGGCCCCTAGCAAAGGTAAGACTCAAACTCAGAAGGACACCCCCATTCTTGAGCCAGAATACAACTTGGCTGAGGACCTTAAAAGAGTCAAGGCAAACATATCTTTATTTGATCTTCTTAAAATCCCTTCCATAAGGGATTCCTTGCCCAAAATCATGATCATAAAGGAACCCTGAGAAGCTCAGAATAATAATTTTGACTCCGCTCCCTGACCAAACCATCCAAAACCTAGAAGTAAGGGCATTCCTCCCTTCTTACTTACCTTTGAAATATTTAACAGGAATGTGCATAACTATATGGTAGACTCAGGTGCTTCATCCAATGTTATTCCCATTTTTGTGTGTAAAAAGATCAATACCACCTGGGAAACCTATCCTATTCAAATTGTGCAATTAGATAGATCCAAGGTTAAAGTTGTAGGGAGACTGAGGAATGTTCTTCTCAGATTATCTGCAGATCCCCAGATTCATCAGACTATCGATATTGTGATTGCAGATATTCCAGAGACTTATGGTATGTGGCTGAGTCGGGACTGGTCATAGAAACTAAAAGGTTACTATGCTACTAATTGGTCTCACCCATGGTTTCCTCTTAATGGGCAGCCTAACAAGCTCAAAGTTGACAGAGAACCATTCATGAAACAAACTGTAGCTGATCTCAATGGTTCCAACGAATATGTCTCCTTTTTTAATAATCAAATTGAACATTTCACATTTGACACTTTCTTTGGAGACTTACCTGCTGATGTCTGGCCAGCAGAGAATGAGCAGAAACACTCTCAGATAACTCATCTTACATCTGTCCCATTCTCTAGCACTATTGTTCATAATGTATATAATGTAAATACCAATTTCAGAATTGATCCTATAGTTTGGACCTTGTTTTTTGATGGCTCCAGGTCAAAGGAAGGAGCAGGTGCAAGATGTGTACTAATTGATCCGAAAGGGATCAAAACAATGATCGCATGTGAATTGGAATATGAATGCACCAATAACGTCACTAAGTATGAGGCATTGGTCCAAGGACTCAGAAAAGCTATCGATATGGGAGCTAAAGCAATTGAATGTGTAGGAGGCTCAGAAATCATAGTGAAACAGATATGCAATTAAATACATTGTTTGTCTCCACGATTAGTGAATTATCATAAATTGATTAGGGATATGACTAATTCCTTTTCAACATTTAACATTAAATCTGTTCCTAAATCACAGAACTTTGATGGAGATTTTTTAGCCAATACTGCATCCAGACTAATCCCGCCTGAAGGTTTGTCTCCGCAAACTTTCTCTATTGAATTGATGTATAGGCCTTAATACTAGACAATGTCACAATTTGGAAAGTGTTAGATGATGACCAGAAAATACTGGACTTCCTGACAGCCTAGGACACCTTCGCAGGTATGGCTATTGATGAAACTGATCATGAGAAGTCATTATTTGACCCTTCCAATATCATCCCCAATTATGTCATTAGTCTAGAAAATTTTTATGAATTACAAGGTAAATTCAGACAAACCCCCAACTACAAGACCCAAATCTCAACCTTTAATTATGTACTTGTCAATTTGGGAACAGAGCAAGAACCCCGATTTATCGATCTTGGAATTTATTATTCCCATGACAAACAGAGAAAATTCATTAGACTGTGCAAGGAATTTAAAGACATTTTTTCCTGGACATATAATGAACTCAGGATTTTCGACACTACTGTCATGCATCATAACATCCCTATGAAGCCTGAAGTAAAGCCATATCAGCAGAAGTTGAGGAAAATGCACCCAAGTCTAGAACCTTCTGTCAAGAAAGAACTCGACAAGCTGCTCTCGGCTAGATTCATCTTTCCCATCAGGCACACACAGTGGATAGCCAATTTGGTACATGTTCGCAAGAAGAATGGGGAAATCAGTCTCTGTGTAGACTTCAGAAACTTGAACTGGGCCTCTGAGAAAGACAACTATCATGTTCCTCCAATGGAGCAGATTCTTCAGAAGGTAGATGGATTTGAGATGTTTTTGCTGTTAGATGGTTTTTCAGGTTACAACCAAGTCCTGGTTGCGCCCGGCGATCAACTAAAAACTACCTTTTGAACCCCTTGGGGAACATTTGCATATAGACGAATGCCGTTTGGATTAATAAACACAAGAGCCACGTTCCAGAGAGCTATGGACATAGCTTTCAGGGGCTTGATCAATAATTTTGTTGTTGTTTATTTAGATGATGTAACAATTTACTCTACGTAACAACATGATCATTTATCTGCTTTAAAACATGTATTTGAGAGATGCAGGAAATTTGGCATTTCCCTCAATCCAAAGAAGTCCATCTTTGCGGTAATGAAAGGTAAGTTGTTGGGTTTCGTAGTCTCGAAGGAAGGTATGATCATCAATCTAGAACACGCTGAAGAAATCTCCAAGATCGGCCTCCCTAACTCTCGTAAGGCAATGCAGTCATTCTTGGGTAAAATCAATTTTGTTTGTAGATTTGTTCCGAATTTTGCTCAAGTTTTTAAACCCCTGCAATTTCTAGTAAAAAATGATGTACCATTTAAGTGTTCTGATGAAAAAAAGAATTCATTTACTGAAATTCGTAAATCCATAGCAGAAGCACCTATTCTTATGTCCCCAGATTTCAGTAAAGTTTTTGTATTGTATACATTTGCTACTGACTTTTCTTATGTAGTTGTCCTAACATAAAAAAATCATGAGGACGCCAAGATCCTCATTTCCTTCATGAGTTTGACATTTAAAGGAGATGAACTCAATTACTCCCAAGTTGATAAACAGGCCTACATAGTATATAAATCTGTAAAACATTATAGGCCTTATCTTTGGAAGTCAAGGACTAAGGCGATTGTCCCTTATGCGGCCATTTGCAATGTCCTCATCCAAAAGGCGTTGGGAGAAATAAGAGCTCACTGGATGACCACCCTTCAAGAATATGATCTGGAGATCAAGCCTACGAAGATTGTCAGAGGACAAGGTTTGTGTCAGCTCACTACCCAGTCAAATGAACCTGAATATCAGCACACTGATTGGGAACATGAGGAGGATACTAATAAAGGTTTTTTTAATGTACTTGAAACTGCAGCATCCGAATGGTATGACCACATCAATTTTTTTCTTCATAATGGGTTTTCCTCTGAAGCCCTTGCTTCCAATAAACATAGAGCATTAAGACTGAAATCATCCCCTTATCAACTTATTAATAATGTTCTGTTTAGAAAGAATTATGATGGAGTTTTTCTTAGATTCATGGAAAAGGACTAGACTGATGACTTCCCTTTCCAATTTCATGTAGGACATGCAGGTGGGCATTTCTTAGGTGATACAACAGTTCACAAGATCATCAGGGAAGGATACTATAGGCCTACCCTATTCAAAGATGCCCATGCATTCGTCAGAAGATGTGAGCCTTACCAGAAGTGTGCTGGAAAAGTCAATAAACCTACCTTCCCTTTTCATTCAGTAGTATTCCAATTCCCATTTCAGCAGTGGGGGTTGGATTTCGTTGGACCCATCAACCCTGTATCCTATTTACAACATAATACATCTTGACAGACATTGACTATTTTACAAGGTGGGTCAAAGTAGTCCCTTTAAGACTGTGTAACACAAACCAAATAATTTCCTTCCTTGAGAATCAGATAATCACCAGGTTCGAAACCCCCGAGTATCTTGTTTTTTACAATGCCTCATACTTCCAATCCATTGACCTAACCAGCTATGCCCTTGAAAAGGGGATCAAGCATAATTTTTATGCTAATTACTATCCTCAGGGCAATGGGCTTATAGAATCCTCAAACAAGAACTTGATAAGCATCCTAAAAAAGGCAGTGGTTTCACGTCATAAAAACTGGAATACCCAACTTTACAATGCTTTTTGGGCAGATGAAATCACCCTAAAGGCAGCCCTTGGTAACTCCCCTTGTTGCCTTGTTTATGGCAAGGAAGTTGTCCTACCAGCTACTCTCACCATTCCTTCGTTGCAGTTGTCCCAATCCATCCAAGAGAGTGACTCTTCCCCATTATAGCAGAGGATTGATTCTCTGCTCAAGTTAGAAGAGGATAGAGAGAAAGCCAAGAACAAATTCTACCAACATCAACAATTGGTAAAGAAATGGTTTGACAAGAGGTCTTCCTCATATAGAGACTTCTCAGCTGGAGATTTAGTATTGAGATGGGAAAAACAACACAAGGACAACAAAGGGTACACCAAGTTTCAATGACTTTGGCTGGGACCGTTCATTGTTACAAAAAAGATTGGTCCTAGTATGGTTCGGCTACAAACACTGGAAGGGGTCATTGACACCTACCCAGTGAATGTTTTTCTGCTCAAGAAGTATTTTATTTGAAAATATTTTTCAACCCTGTATATAGGTTTGGTGTGTTATTTTCCTTTCTATTTTCTGAATGTTTGCTTGATAATTGGTCACTTTTTGGTAATCTCTACACATTTGGAAATGATGAGTGATCAGTTTTCCTCAGTTTTCAATACTCTTAACCGAAATAGATTTGTCAGTTTCTATCTCTCCTAACTCGTATTAGGATCTGTTATATGTGAATAATAACCATATTTGTAGAATTTTATATTAATGCTCTCTCATCTGGGTTAATATATTCTACATGCCTTACTTTGATGGTGATAGTCATGGAAGAAAAGGTTCATTTTGTCTAAGGTATCATTAGAGAATTGCGGCATATATTCATAGCCTGGTCAGTCTTACCTTTTGGAATTCAATTATAGCCATATATTTTATTATGTGGATTGCATGATGAGGGGTCTCATCACGAGCCAACTCATTAGGTTCATAGATGTTCAGTGGAATGACATCTTTGCCATATAATATGGGGAGGTGGCTTCCAATTTTCTAGAATATGGGAGATCCTATCATAGGTCGACTCATTCATGATCTGCAGAGCATCAATGAGTAACACTGTCATCATGTGGACACCAAGCCATGGCAATGTCTTGCAATTCATGTATGAAATAAAACCCCAGTTGTTCCCAAACAAGAGAGTATTGTGCATCAGGACAAGGGGGTCCTATATAAGGCCATCCTCACTATGATCATATGCTTGATTTTGGATTGAAACTATCACCAGATGGTTCCCAAGCCATGATAGTTGCTTTCGGCCATGCAGCTGGAAGACAAGAGGTCTCCTTACCAAGTTGACTTGTTCAGTTTCCAGGTCAGGTTTGTGAATGGAACTGACCACTAGATCATGGGGCAGTGGTCCTATGTCAATGCAATCCTGTTGTTTGTTTCCTAAAAAAAAAATAGGAATGACTTTAAATGATCCTGATCCTCCAATGACATCTGAATTAGAGTTTCGTTTTCTTTAAAAACGACCATGGATGGAAGTGCATTAATAATTTTGATAATTATTTGTTGGTTACATTCATATGTTAACATTTATTGGGAGTTAATCATTTTTCTACTGACAGATTTGATTGGAAAAGGTTATTGTTTTGCAAAGATAACTGGTTCTACCAGCCAGTCGCCATTTGTCGTAAGTACAACAAATCCCATGTTATTTTTACACGGGAGCCCAATCACACATACGAAGGTAAATTGGTAGGATCCTTTGTGACTTTGTTTGCTTTAATTACATTTTTATTGACTCTTGGGATTCCCTAACTCAACCAAAATCCCCCCCAAAAAAATCCATGCTTGATTTGTGTATTTTAGGATGCAGAAAGCTAGTTTTGTCTGGAATTGTTTTGAGATCTCGCAGCCTGCATCCCGTAACCCACAAGTTACAGAATGCGGGATCCTTTAGTCGGATGTTTCAAATTTCCTCTTCCCGCAGCCTGCATCCCAAAAATGTGGAATGCAGGACATGAGAGATTTTGTTTATAGATATGTTTTCTTCAACTCGCACCCTGCATCCCGCAAAATGCAGAATGTGGGTTGCGAGCTGTCGTTTGTTTATCGTTTGGTTTGCGTTTTTCCACAACCCGCATCCCATAAAATGTGGAATGTGGGATTTTTAGCAAATTGAATAATTTTTTTTTGTTTGTGATTCCACATCTGACACCCCGCATCCCGCAAAATGGGGAATGCGGGTTGCAGAATGATTAATAAAATTTAGATTTCATGTTTTGTTCCTGCATCCCGCAAAACCTGATCCTGACCGTTCTTTTCATCCTCATCCCAAGGTCTGTGTTATTTCTCGTGAATTATAAATATGGTGGTCTTATTTATGATTTCTTCACTGTTTTCACCACTGTAATTTGCTCTGTTGCATGAATTTACCTTCAAATTTTACCAAGCAATTTTTCCAGTGTTCACTACGGTTTCAGGTTGTTTATCTAGTTTCCTTCTCACAATTTGAATTGCTTACTGATCTTCCTTTATAATTCAATTTTAATTTCTGGTTCGAGCATTCAAACAGGACATGGAAACATCCAAAACACCTCAAATTACCAGGTCCAAAAACCTCCAGAAATACATGCTTACCAAAGACTCGAACTTTGGTTTCTTCTTTGATACCAGTGGCCGAGTGAGTGAAACTTGCAAGTTGGATTGGTCTCGAGTTTACTCCATCTTTGATAACAATGACCTTTTAGACTTCCAGGGTGACCAACTCATTTATGAGAGAATTAGGGATTTTGGCCTGCATATGATTGCTGCAAGACCGGTTGTCCTCCCTTACAATGATGCAGTCAGATGGATTATAAACCACACTAATCTGAAAGACCGTTCCTTTAACACCAATAATGGAATGCAATTGGCCAATGTCTGCTCTAAAACCTTTGTGAAAATTTACGCCCTCAAACCTTTTAGGCATCTCCTTGATGTAGATTTTGTTAAAGCTGCCAAGTCTAGGTTTAATTTCGACCAAATGTTGAAATCCTGGATGGCAGAACCATGCAAGTTCTCCTAGAGGAAAGACAAACTTTACCCCATCAAATGGTTCAAGGAACCTTACTTCCTACTCCCAGCGATGTTGTGCAGGATTTACGATCTCCCCACCTGTTCTTACTTCAAGAAAGAATAGGCTCTCATTGCTCACCATGTCATAACTACGAGCGAGTCCTTCCCCTGGGATTCAATCCTATCACTAGAACTCAAAAATGCCATACAATAATTCTAGAAAGCTACTGCTAGGAAGAAGCCCAACTTTTATCTTTCTACCTTCATTGTGGATATCTTCTGTGCTGAGTTCCGTTACCCCAATATGAGACGGAGTTGGGAATTACCAGCCTCACTTGTGCACATTTATCATTCAAAGCTATGGGATACCAATTATGTGACCGGGTTTTATGATATATGTGAGAGTTTTCTCAGTTGGAAGATCCTGCATTCTCACCCGAATCCAAAACCCTCATAGCCACCATGGGAGATTGGTATGTCAGTGAATCATTCACCTATATCATATTTTTTGGTAGCAATGCTGCTCATATGCTACCTAAGGTCATGCATGACACATTGGTCCTTGAAGAGGTTTCATTTCAAACAGTCACAGAGGGGATTTATAAGAAATGTGTTGCACCTAAGAGGAAAGTTTGGCCCAAGTTTCCTATAACCCTTCGATCCTTGAGCATACCTACTTCTACTTGGGCATTAGAGCTTAGTGACCACACAGTGTCACTCAAACTTGGTTTTGCTAGTAAAAGGAAGCATGATCCCAAGGGGATTGTTTATCTCCACCTCAAACAGAACCACTTTAAATCAGGATACACTCATGAGGAAACTCCAGATGACTTTATCTACCGGGGAGTTGATACTTTTTCTGAAGTCTTAGTGAGGGCTAAAAGTAAAGAAGAACAAAGTCATATCTTGTAGTACCAAAAGGAAATTAGGGATAGGATTTGACATTACAGGTCTATGGAGTTAGACATTAAGGAAAAGGTAATAAAGGACAGGGAAGAAAAGGAAGCTCAAGCCGCAACAAAGAAGGCTCTAGCAGCCAAAAATACATCCATGGAAACCGGTTCAGACATAGGTAAAGGGAAAGGTCCCATGGAAGAAATTATCCAGACATCTGCTGAGCAACAGGTCAAGGTGTATTTGCATACTTTAGAGTATATCAAACAGAAAATGAGTAGAATGACTTCATCACTAGACACTCAATAAATTGCAACCTCTCAGCCAGCTGAAGCTGCTTAGGTGACCACTATGGTTGAGAAGACTCAATCTGAACAAACCCCGATTGAGGAGAAGCCTTTCAAAAGGTTGAAGATCTCAATTTCATCCATCCCTGTTTCTACTATAGACTTGACCCATTCAGAGGAAGAGAATGAAAGGATTTCCCTTATGCCTGTTACCATTGAAACTGGAAATGTTAATGATTTACAGGAATTTATCAATTTATTTAATGGTAGCAATGGCAAATATTCATCACCTCCCCCACAACCATAACATTATTCCTAGTCTAGCCCATCTTCTTCTGCGTTACTTCTCTCATCAATAATAGCTTTATCTTCATTATCTATTGGTTCTGCTATGACACCCTTTATGTCTCAGCTTTATCAAGATGCCACATGTTTATCTGAATCTATTACACCTTTTTTTGTGGATATGCCCATTCCATCATCTATTGTACCTCCAGTTTTGAAAATTTGATTGCATATTCCTTCATTCAGCTTAGTGTCATCCCCTGTGCCCGAGAAAACTTCAGCAGTTTCACCAACATCACTTAGGGCCACAACTTTGCAAGTTTCATCTATTGAAACTTCTGCTCCTGATATTTCTTCATCCCATGAAGTAACTCTTGCTCAGAGTGTTACTTCATCTCCACCCACTTCGCATATTACTATGACCATACCCTCTCACACCACAACTCAAAACTCCTCTCTCATATCCACAGGCATTAATATACCCCCCATTGACGAGATGAGGGATGAGTTCAATGAATATTTTGTGATATCCCTGGGAGAATATCGGTACAGTAAAGCTGATAAATCAATGTTGAAGAGGAGCAGGGATCAGAGTGATATGGACATATCTTTGGCAAATTAGGTTGTATGGACCCAATGATCAAGTAACCCATAGGTGTATGCCACAAATGATACATCTGTTCTAGGATTTTTTACAGGTACCAATTTTGATGTTGTTAATACTTTAAACAGAGATTTTGATAAACAAAAGGCAGAAATTGTCAGTTTGAAAGAGGAATTGGAACAACTCAAGAGACAACGTGAGGCCAAGCAAGATGAATTTCAAGTGAATAATTTTTCTCTTAATGATGAGCTGCAAAGAGAAAAGACCGTTAATGCCACTTCGGTTCAGGAAGTTGCATTGTTAGAAAGACAGTATGAAGATGCAACTACAAGTGCAGCTTGATCTTCATTTTCCAAGTTTTCTCAATAAGAATTTAAAGAGATTTCCATTCGGACTAACAGGGAGCACCATGATTTGGTTTGTGAGTTATTTAAAACTCTAAATAATATCTTTGAAACTCACATGGTTTTTGACAAGATGTATGTTGTTCTGGAAGAATTTGTTGAGAAGAGGTTACAAGCTTCAAAGGCTAGGTCACAGACTGGAAAAGATACATGAAAGATAAGCCAGATAATGTCACTCTCCTTACTAAATTCCAACTTAATAAATTCAGGACTATCTTGAGAGCCTAGGAAGATTTAGATGAAACAATAGCTGAAGCCATAAAGAAAGCACATGCCATTTGAAGCAGAAGATGGTATGTAGCTGACAACATTATGGATGAATTATCCTTTCCTGCAATGTTGCTTATTGAAAAAGCATGTCCACCAGGACTGATGATTGAGCAGGTGGAGCAACGAAGGGATGAATAGGAGCAGAAGATCAAGAAGCTTGACCACGTCAGTATACATGATGTAGATTAGTTGATCAAACAACCATTCGCAGTGGAAGGAAAGATCCACATCTATATTCGGTTTTGGCATAAATTGGCTAAAAACGAGATTGAAGATCATAAGTGCAATTCCCAACTTGGTATTGAATCTACCAGTTACCCTGATATTGAGGAATTGCTACGTATTTGGAGGATGTGGATATATTTCTTGGGATACTAGCTTTGTTTAGGTTTTAATCCCCCTTAGGGGGGAATCTATTCTTTGTAATAATTATTTAAGAGGATGGTCTTGAAGGTATTAGGGACTTTTGACTTTTGGAGGAAGGAAGACTGATACAGGTGACTGAAAAACACCTCTGTTTTTCCTAAGGTTTATGTAATTTGTTACAAATTTCTGAATAAATACAGTATTGTTGTTTCTTATCTCTTCTATTTGATTTGATCAAATTTCTTTGATAGATCTCTATTTTCTTGTTCCAAATGATCAGATGGTGCTATGATTCATTTGTAATTGATTAATGTGTTTGCTCATAACTGAGATTTCTCTTTGTTGCTGGTCAATACACTAATAGAGCTCTAAGGAATTTATTCTTTAACTATCTTTATCTATTTCTGCAAATGATTCAACAGTAAAAGTTTTACAGCTTATATGTTGGTTTTTCAACTAACATGTGTACATGCAGGTTATCTTGAACGATTTGATCTTAAGTTGTTATTATTTAATTTTCTTTAAAGAATTGTGATTTGAGTAAGAGGATTGTCATCTTGTTTACATTTTTGTTAATGTGGTGATTTATTTGTTCTTCAAACACATCAAGACAACCTTTAATCAACCCAACATCCTTTAGATAATAGTTTAGATTCAGATTAGGTTTCTTTTCCTAGTTAGGTTTAAGTTTCATTTTTTTCTCTTTTTCATCAACTACTTTGTTTTCCAATCTGGGAAACAGATTTTTTGTGGAACAAATCCAACCATAAGCCAGTGGAGGCTACAAAAGTATCTGTGGGAGATTACTATCCCAAACATCTCGAGGATAAAGCAATACTTGCATGGGATTGCTTGAAGCCTTTGGTTTGGTTTTCTCCTTGTGTTGTAAGCCTTAGACACCCTTATCAGCCACATGCATAGTTGGGGCTTCAACATGACCTCGATCGAGGGTTTAAAAATTGCTCAATCGAGGTACATTTTTGTGTTTTTTTTCCGAAAGCACATAGCCAAAAAGTGTAAGCCAGCTCCATGGATGCACCCCATTGCAAAGTGTAATTATTTCCAATGCGAGAGATGGGGACCAAAATATTAGTTTGCCATGGTTATTGATAGAGCAACAAATGAATGCTATAAAAGAGGTCATTCAGAAAATAAGGTTTCCGACGGGGTTTTCATCAAACATACAAAATATCTTAATGAAAAAAAGTGATTTTGGTGGCGTTAAAACTCTAGACTGGAATAAATTCGTTAAGGTAATTATTTACATATATAATTTCCATTTAGTATATCTTTTTAGAAATTGATGTCTCTTATTTGGAAACATTAAATCATGATTTTCTTTTTGCTACAGTACATTCTACCTCTATCTCTCCCAGATAGCTTTGACGTCAAGATAAAACAAGTTATGTATGATTGTGGTAAATACATGAGGTAAGTAACAATTTATATGCGTGAAAATGTTTTTTCTCTTTGTTCCATAAGTTATTGACATATTGTGTTTTACAGGTTGGAACTTTATTATATATGCCTCAATATTGTTGATCATTGTTATTTTCTTGCTTCATTTGTAGGTGGATTTCATCTAAAGAAATCCATAAAGAAGATATTAGGTATTGGAAGAGATAAATTCCTCCTCTAATGTGTGAAATGAAGAAGTATTCACCTCCAACATTTTTCGATGCCTAAGAACACTATCTCATACACCAAGTTGAGGAGATTGAATTGTGTGGGCTTGTAAACTCAAGGTCAACGTGGATGGTGGAAAGACATTTGAAGTCATTGAAGGATTTTGTTAGACAAAGAGCATGTCCTAGGATTCTATGGTGCAGGGTTATATGGTATATCAATCCATGGTGTACATTAGTCAATATCTTCCAAATTTAGCAAAAAATATCAATATGCCTCACATTTTGGCATGTCAACTCCATCAACAAATTTGAAGGGGAGGTCTTGTTGGGGAAAGGTAAAACCTTGAAAGTGAATGGTAATTGAATGGTGTAGATTTAATTTATTATACAATTAATTTTTCAATTTCATATATATATATATATATATATATATATATATTATTCATATAATTTTTATTATTCCATCAGTATTTTAAGGTAAACTTAATTTCCTTTAATGATAGCTAATTTACAATTCTTAATTGTTATTTTTTCATATAGTTGGTCGTGTGTGGGATGCACTATATTTATACATTGCAAACAATCTTGATTGGATAGAGGAATGGATAGAACAATGTGCATAATTCTATGGCACCTTATCATGGGAAGGGGTTAGTAAATTGATTAAAACAGTGCATCATTATTGAGAAGAATATCCCGATGAACTTAGGCAAAGGGAAATTGATTTAGCATGTGGTTTAAAAGATAAAAAAGAAAGTATATTTACCCTGCTCATTTTTTTTCGTTGTTTCCCATTATATCAATGTATTTCTTTCGTTTATTTCTTCTTATATATTTATTTACAGCATCAGGCATGATGCAGTTGATACACCACAAGGCTATGTGGTGCAATGGTCATGAATTTCACATCAAAAAGTTGGATGTTAAGAAGAAAACATCCAATTGTGGGGTCACTATAGTTTTTCAAGTCACTAATGTTTCCTCTAGAAGTGGCAAGCATCCATAAGTATCTAAAAATAGGTATTGTGGTTATTTGGAAGATATAATTGAGTGTGACTTTAATTCCTTTAAAATTGTTATGTTTGAGTTCAAATGGTACATGCTACAAATGAATGAATGTGATCTTGAAAGAACTATCATTGATCATTCCAATAGATTTACCATGGCTAATACAAGGGCACTTGAACTGGTTACAGATCCTATGTTCTTCCAAGTCAATGTGAGCAGGTCTTTTACTCAGAGGTTCTAGGTAAAGCAGGTTGGTCATACATTGTTAGATATGATCCAATAGGAATACCGGTCAAGTATAATGAACCAAAGGAAGAAGACAATGTTGAAGAAGAAGGTGATGCATATCAGGAGTAGTTGGTCGCTGACGTAGATGTGTCAGATGAAGAATCTGATCAAGAGGATGATCATCCAAATGATGTAGCAGATAATGGCATAGTTAGTGATGATATTGATGATGAATATATAACCCAAAATGGCATTTATGATGATGTTGATATGAGCAATCCTTTCAACAATAGCGATTCTGAACCAGATGATGATATATATGTTGATTTAGATGAAGAAGAATATCAATGACATTTTAGAAATGTTGGAATCTAGGAGGTATTTGCATGATGGGCCATATGATGATTATTCCAGGTAGTCATTTATGCAACATCTCATTTTTCGTATTTGTTGCACATTGTCATATGCTTTTTTTCATTTACTCATAGATATTATTTATATATCTAAAATGGTTGTAATAATTATGTATTGTATATGTTCAGATAATTTAGGTAAGTACCAAGTTAAATATATGAATGAAATGATTATGTATTGTATATATTCATTTTTACCATCATCATCACCATCGTCGTCGTCATCATCATTATCATGATCCTCCTCCTCCTCATCATCATCATGTTCATCCTCATTAGAATAATCACAATCATCATCATCTTTGTCTTTATGATCATCAATGTTATCATCATAATCATCATAATCATCATCATCTTCATCCTCCTCCTTCTCATCATCATCATCATTGTTTCCAACGTCATCACCATCATCCTCCTCATCATCATCCTCATCATCCTCATCATCATACTCATCATCATCAATGTTATCATCATCATCATCATTATCATAGTCATCGTCATCATCATATTCATTGTTATCATCAGTATCATCATCAACATCTTCATCATCAATGTTATCACCATCATCATCATCACCACCACCATCATCATCTTCATCCTCATCATCCTCATCCTCATCCTCCTCCTTCTCCTCCTTATCAGCATCATGATCATATTCATTGTTATCATCATCATGATAATCATAATCATCATCATCGTCAATATCCTCCTCCTCCTCCTCCTCATCATCATCTTCATCCTCATTAAAATCATCGCAATCATCAACATCTTCATCTTTATGATCATCAATTGAATTTTCATAGTCATCATCAACAATGGTATCATCATAATCATCATCATGAATTGTATCATAATAATCATCATCATATTCATCCTCCTCCTCATCATCATTAGCATCATCATTATCGTCATCATCGTCGTCATCATCCTCATCATCAACATCATCCCCAACCTCATCCTCATCATCATCGACATCATCCTCCATCTCACCCTCATCATCATCTATGTTATAATCATCATCATCGTCATCATCTATGTTATAATCATCATCATCATATTTATGAACATCAATGGTATTTTCATCATCATCATCGTAATCATCATCATAATCATCATCCTTGTCATCATCATTAGAATAATCGAAATCATCAACATCTTCATCGTTATGATCATCAATGGTATCATAATCATCATCATCATCAATGGTATCATCATAATCATCGTCATCCTCGCTGTCATCATGGATAACATCATCATCATCATCATCACCACCACCATCATCATCATCATCATCACCATCGTCCTCATCATCATCATCGACGTCTTCATCCTCATCCTCATCATAATCATCGTCATCTTCAAGGCTTGTCATCATCATCATCAACAGCAACATCACCATCATCATCACCATCATCATCGTCATCATCACCATCATCATCACCGTCATCTTCATCATCATCATTGTCATCAATGTTATCATCATCATCATCATCATCATGTTCATCCTCCTCATCTCCTCATTAGAATAATTGAACCTCAGTCAGGAGGATGTATTGAACCTCTTCCCATTGTACTTATGTTACTGATATTTTTTTAATAAAGATTGAAGGATTTGGAGGTTCATTGTGGCACTGTTTCATGGTTATGAAATTTGATAATTTCTGAGGTGACATTCATCTAAATTAGGCTTTCTTTCTTGTTAAGTTTGGTAGTATTGATATATCTTCCTTTTGGATGAACATTTGTTGCTGTCAATTTGTTCATTTATGTTTTATTTGTAGAAGATATCTTGTCTCAACAAGATTGTTTGGGCATCGTGTGGTAAATGGGTCTCTAAAATTCAAGAATATGATCCAGATATTATGCCCACAAAATTAATCAAAGGTCAAGGTCTAGCCAAGATGTTATCTCAAGGGAATGAAGAGGCTTTAGGGATGGTGTGTTAGAACAATGATCTAGAGCAAGTAAAGTCACCAGTCTTTCAAAAGTTAGAAAAGGATCAGTGGTATGTAGATGTAATCTTATTTATCCTTAATATTACATGTCATGGTCACCTTAAGGGTCACACAAGAATACCTATAAGGCTTAAATATTCCAATTATTGCATCACTCAAGAGGGACTTGGTTGGAGAAACCCTGACGGAATAATACTTAGATGTGTAAATGAGCAAGAGTCTAAACAACTATTAACTGAGTTTCATGCAAGATTTTGTGGGGGCCATTGTGCAACAGACACAACAACCCATAAAATCCTTAGAGCGGGTTATGGCTGGCCGTCCTTATTCGTAGATGTACAGAAGTTTGTAATGAGTTGTCCTCAATGTCAGTTATTCACGGGAAAGCAAAGGTTAGCAACCTTACCTTTGTAACCAGTTGTGGTGTTAACTCCTTTCCAGTAGTGGGGGCTTGATTTCATTGGGAAATTCAAAGACAATTCAAGCAATGTATTTTCTTAGATCCTAATGACAACTGACTATTTCACCAAGTGGGTAGAAGCAATACCCACCAAAAAGGCTACTGATAGAGTTATTATGGAATTCCTAGAGGACAATATTATCACAAGATTTGGGGTTCCATTCAAAATAACAACCAACAATGCCAAAGGTTTTAGTTCAACAGAGCCCACATTATTTTGCTTCAAATATGGAGTTATCATATCCCACTCATCCAATTATTATCCCCAAGGAAATGGTCTTGCAGAGTCAGGTAACAAAAACTTAATGACCATCCTTAAGAAAACAATTGGAAATAACAAAACGTCTTGGGATAGTAAAATAAGATATGCATTTTGGGATGACATAATAACTAAGAAAAGTGAAACATGAAATACTCCTTTTGAGTTCGTATATGGTTCAACTATCTCCTTCTCTATGTACCTTCAATTTCCAATGTATCAGATGCTTCAAGAGTATGGTTTAGAAGAAGATTCCATGCCAAATAGAATTAATCAGTTAATCATATTAGATGAAATCCAAAGGAATTCTCTTGACAGAAGTATCAAAAAATAAGAGAAGGTTAAAAGAACATTTGACAAGCCAGCAAAACCAAGGGCCTTTCAGATTCAAGATATAGTTTTATTATGGGACAAATAAGGGGAGAAACCAGACAAACATGGGAAGTTTTGTAGCCTCTTGATGGGGCCATTCAACATCTATGACGTGGCTGGCACCGATTCTTTCCTTCTCAAAACTATGGAAGGATAAAAGTTTCTCTTACTAGTGAATGGGAAACAATTGAAATTGTTTTTCAATGATACTATATAATTCCTAGGGGGGCATTATCAGGACTTTTCTAAACCTTTTTCTTTGTATCATATTTCTTTTTGTATCATAGCTTAGTGCTTTATATTATTTATGTACCATAGTTTTGTATATTATTTTTGTATATTATGCTGCAACTTGTATTTCATTTTGGCATTAATTTACATGTATATGGGATTGATGCACTTTAGTTTCGTGCAAGAAATGGACATTCTAGGGTCCTCACACAGTCTCTTTGATTAAAGATTAGTTGAGTGCATGTCCCACAGTTGGAGCCAGATGTTATCCTTTAAGTTGCACTTAGGGGATTTTTCAAGTGAGCCACCAAGGATCAGAACAAATTCATGTTCTTACTCAGTGCTCAAGATGTTCCGTGGTTTCATCAGGGCTAGTCGTGGTCCTGTTTTCGCATGTTCACACCCACTCGGGGGAATTGTAATAAATGACATAGCATGATGGTTTATTTTTGTAAAAGGCTTGGCATTCTTAGGAATTGGTCATCAAGGTCATGATCCTCAAGTTTTTTTCCCTCGTCAATTATGTGATGCTTTTTTAAGCGACATACTTTTCGAGTTTTTCATTCAAAATCCTCTAAAGTTGGGATGGTGAAATTGGTGATTTTGTCTTGAAAGGTTATTAAAGACTAGGGTCTATGTATTATACCATGATAGTCATAGTCCTAAAGTTTTGTGGACATGCGCTAAGTCTTTCATATGATTTTTTAATTTTTAGATTTTTAATAAAATCATTGATAAGATGTATTTTAATTGTAAAAGTTCAAAAGGACATAAAATTGGGCCTAGGGAGCCAATTTTATCATGGAGATGCTCTTTTTGGACCCAGAGCCCTGACTAAACCCCTAAATGCACTTTTTAGATTCAAATTACTAATTTTCAATTATTAATTTTGATTCTCTCCAAAATGACTCAGAGGGTCAAATAATTGGGAAAATTGGAGAAAATCCAATTCGTAAATCAAAGACAGCTTATCTGGGACTTGTCTCTGAGGTGTCAAAGTTATTGAGGATATTGTCTGGGACATTTATGAGCATAGATTATCATCTCCAACCATCAAAGGAGGGGATCCAACTCACTTCCACAAAAGGGGGGTGAATTCTCTCATGGAGGGTGTGTTTTTCCACTTGGATGAAGTAGTTAGAGGAGGTGAAGGATTCCCAAACCAAGTGTGATACCTCAATATAGGTGGAAAACTTCCCTCCCATGAATTCAATCCGCCTCCCACCATTATCTCAACCCCCAAAACCACCTCACACTTGGAAAATTCCACCCCTTGGGGTTTGAGCATATTTTTTGCTATAAAGCATGGTTTTGCTCTTCAGTTAGGAGGACGTATTGAACCTATGTCCATTGTACCTATGTTTCTTATATTTTTTTAATAAATATTGAAGGATTTGGATGCTCATTATGTCATTGTTTCATGGTTATGCAATTTGATAATTTCTTAGGTGACATTCATCTAAATTAGGCTTTCTTTCTTGTCAAGTTTGGTATTATTGATCTAGCTTTCTTTTGGATGAAAATTTGTTGCTGTCAATTTGTTCATTTATTTTTTATTTGTAGAATATTTCAGGTGTAATAGGTTGTATTTGGTTATACTAATATTCTCCTTGTCTTTTGTGATGAAATGCACTAGATTAACCATGCTTGTTTGAAGGGTTTTCTAGTTTTTGCAGGTTGCTTTAGGTGAAATTATTTTAGAGCTCAGTTGTATCCACCTTCTTTTCCATTACATTATATCAGCTATAATCTAATGTGTTTTTTTCTATATATACTTCTCTCCTTCATACCTTTCAAGATCAGGGCTTGAGGACCTCTCTCTTCTCTCTCTAAAAATCAAATCTTTCTTGGTTACTCGTTCTTTGTGTTTAAAAAATTCTAGATCCAAAAAGTATGATATTTAAATATAGTCTGTTAAGCATATATATATATCAGATCTAGAAGTTCTTTGAAGTATCGTCTCAAACTAGATCTAGATTCATGCTTTGAGTACTTGTTTTCATAGAAAAATTTACAATTTTTCAAGTACTTGATTAGTATAAGTTTTTTGTACTTTTATTTGATCAATTCATGGGATTCTACAATAAGTCGCTGGCTATTTTTTATCAGGTCTGATAAAAAGGGGAAGGAAACTCTGTTGAAAATGAAACTTTTCATCATTGGGAGCACCCAAAATCCTTCTTTCTTCCCTCTTCTTCATTCCAAAGAGTGTGTAAGCCTTTAATCCGTTTTCAAGGGTCAAAAGCATTTTATTTAGTGATTTCATCATTTTGTAAATTTAATTAATAAATAAATCAAGTGGGATACACAACCCCCAAACTCCATCCCCCCTAGGAGGATTCACAGTCCCTTTCATGGTTTTCATTTTACTAATCAACAATTGCACACACTCTGCCTTCTAGAAAGGTTGTATAGTTTAGTTTTTTTTCTTTTTTATCCTATTTAAATTCCATACCCAACTCGTTTCCACGAATTATGCTCTTGCCACCAACCAAAGGGTTTTTGTTGATTATTGGTGGATGATCAGAAAGTGGCACATAGTTGCGGTTTAATTTTTCATTAGTGTATTTGGTTTCACAATAATTGTTGCTTCATCAAATTAGAATAAAATTATTTTCTTAAACTCATGTATGATATTTCCCTCTGTGGGATTTTTTTTGGTCGTTGGGGAATCAAAAGAGGTTTTCGACACTATCTTAATTCTACACATTTGTCTAATAATTGATTAACAAAATAAACTACCGAAAAAACATTACAAAGATCTGGCGTATGATAGTTGACAATCATGGGAAAATTCTTTAAAGGAAGTAAGAACCATTGAGTAGTGACCTCGAGATACAATCAGGATACATCCTTGTTGGTTTAGTGTTGGACACCTTCTCAGAGACTCTGATTCAGCCCACATTTCTGAGTGAGGAACCACTTTATTCACCTTTCGGACATATTCTCAGTACTTTCAGTATATTGGGAATCCCCTTCCCGTAACTCGACTCATTTTATAATAATTGAAACTGACCAAGACACATTGCAAAACATTTCATTTGAACAACATTGTTTTACTTTGACTCCACTAGCACTAGACTGATTCATATTTATTTCAATTTTCTTATGTGTTAATGTTATGTTGCTGAATATTTACTTAAATTTTTAAAAAATCTTGTCTCAGTAATTTTATCCAAAAACTCCTAAACAACTTACTTCATCATTAACGACTAAAACTTTACAGACTTAGAAAACTCTTTATTAGGGACCACCCACCTTGGATTCATTAGGAGTTTGGCCTAAACAGAGGAGTTAAGATCAAATGACAATACTTGAATCGATACTTTCCCCCAAGGACACACTTAGAATCTTAAAGATTTATGTTGCGCTTAACCCCCATGTGTGTGAAAGGCGGCAACACAGTCATGACTCACTTTCATTTTTTTTTATAGACATCCCTTAACTCTCTTTCAACACCATCCAAGCATAGGAAATTTGATTTCTTCCATTGTTGATGCCATATAGATGAGAATTCCAGCGAGGATACCTAAGCTAAGTTACATATGCCCTTCCCTTGAAGGGAAGGAATTAATCTAAATTATTAGGATAGAAATATGGATTTGGATCCGGATCTAGAGACAGATTCACTAGATTTTTTTAAAACCCGGGATCCAGATATGGTGGGGAAACAACAACTACAAATAAATATAAAAATATTTTTATAATAAATAGAAAAATATAATGAAGAAACAAAACTATTTAGGAAACACAAGGGTATAACTATAAGTTATTGCCAAAAAATAGATTTCATCTACCATAACTAATAATTTGATAAGTTGTGATATTGATCATTTAAAAAACCATTTCAACATTGAACTTGAAGTAGGTCATAATAGTGCTTTTGTGAGCCACATCCACATGTTCCTATCAGCAGGGAATAAAGTGGTTTTCTTTAACGCTATGGAAAGACTACAAAAAATGTAGGTGAAGTGAGCAACAACATAGTACATAAAGATAGATCATCCCTTGACAACAGACCTTGACCATAAAGATATATCAAATAAAAATGTTAAGATCAGACCTTGATATTGATAAATTTGAGTTCAAGAGCATATTTTGACATAATTATAAATCAAACCTTGAGCAGGAATGGGGTTTACACTTTTATCCATTAGGTGTTTAGGATTTTTTTAGTTTTTCATTAAAAATATTTTTGGGGGGGTATCAATGGGTCACAAAAGCAATGGAAGTTGCAGGATCTGTTTGAAAATTTCAAGAATTGTTTGATTTCTCATGGGATCCATTTGAAAATTTTAGGAAGTTTTTTTTATTTTTCACATGATCCATTTCATGGGACCCATATATGTTTCCTTCTGCAGGTGATCTGTTTCCATGGTGGATCCGAGGCAGATCTGATACAGATACGTATCGGATCCGTGGATCCACGAATCCTACAAACTGGGGTGGTGGATCTGGTAACACAATAATTAATTTTTCAATAAGTTTATAATCTTCTCCACTTATAAACCAATGATTAGCTCCTACCCTTACTCATTCTCCATTATCAACCTCCCAAACCAGCCAATTCCCTAAAAGAGGGAAGGATAAGACAGTGGCCTTCCAACATATTGACACATTATGAGTATTCTTTGAAGGTATTCTAATTTGTTCTTCTAATGAATTAGGTTTAATATACTTTTGAAGGATATCCTGACTCCACATACCCTCATTTGGTATGAACCTCCATATGGACTTGGTTGCTAGAGCCTTCCAAAATGATGTATACTCTTAATCCCCAAGCCTCCTAAGTTTTTTTTCCTTTGTTGTGATTTTCCACTTAACTGGAGGGATACCCTCATTCTCTTTTTTCCATGATCACAACATTTATTTCATTTTACTTACAAAATTTAGTGAACTATCACCCAATTGATTAATTTTTAACGTATTTGCTAAATTTTATTAATCCACCCATAATGTGACATTTAACATCAATATTATTTGATGTAGTGACATTCATGCATATGTGCCACATTTACAAGGCACTTAGTGTATAGAAATGGATGGAAAGAATTTGAATATTCCCCCTTTAATGTGCATGCAAGGGCATGTTTTGTCACATGGTAGGTGGAAGAATCTAAGTAAAGAGTGTGTCGACTACTGCATGCATTTGTATAGGTTATTTGACTTTGAGTTTGTTTTGATGGATACAATGTTATTCATTTAAGCTGATAGAACAAGATAAATGTTTAAATTGTCCTCATTGTAGCTTATCATGTAAATATGATAACACATCATATTTAGGAATGATATGGGCTTGCACGATATACAAACAAATGTTGTATACTACTCTATCACATCGTCAATTTTTTTGCCAACCATGAATATTGTTATTACCCCATAGTTTCCTACGATATTTTTATTTTATGATATCTCTACATATAAATCATCGGATCCATGATTTGATACAATATTTTTATCTTATGTCATTGTAAGATATAAGTCATTGGGTAAAAATCTTCCAAATTCAAGAATATCAATAATATATAGTGTTTGAATGAAGAATACTATATCATTTTATCGGGAGGTACCTTAGAATTGAGTAATTTTATATTAGAAATAGGTTGTATTTAAATCCTATGCCATAATAAAACAAACTAGTTAAGATATTTCTTAATAGCTAATCTTTTAAATGTTGACCAGATCATTTTTTTGGAGGTGCAAATACTTTCAAGTCTAGAAACTTTAGGAATCTTTGCCACAAAGGATGTTTCTTAAAGCTATTGAATTATGTGGCTTAACATAGTTTGCTAATAGGCCAAGGAATCCCTTACCCTCTTCACCTAGAATGCACACAACAAATCTCGGAATTTCTGAACCCATCCCAAAATGAAAATATAGGCATTTTAGTAGAGTACTACCAAGGATTTTTAGGGCTTCAATCTAAATCCAATGGAGAAGTATTGTATGAGTATATACAAATACCATTAGGAAAGCTCAAAATAAGATTATTTATATGATGTTTGGGTTGATAATCATAAGTATCATTATTCTACAGATGATGCCCAATTTTATGACATGGATATTTCACTTCCCTTCTCCCCAGTGCACACCTCCTCAAACTCAGAAGAGGATGATTGCCAAAATGATTTTGACTTCAACCTGTCAACTTGTAGCTAAAATACATCTTACCCAAATCATTTTATTGATCCTCCTACATATATATTGTTTTACCAATGCCAATAGATACCCTAAGTTTCTCAAAAGTTGTACCAAGTTGAATTTTTCTTTGTTTGGATTTAGAAAATCCAATAAATTTGACATGGATTTACAGTCTCCTTGTGTTGAGTGTGGTACTTCTATGCAGTAGAAGCTTCCTTACTACAACAATTATGTTGATGGAGGTACAAAGTGGCATTCAATGAGTCACTATCCACAGTAAGAATTCTAATTAAATTGATGGTAAGTAGTGTGGTAGCAGCATTGTTCTACTTTATGTAGATAACTGGTATTCCTCTTAATGTAGTTGATGCAACGAAACTGCTATCCTCTAATATGTATTTTGAGTGCTTCATCCTATAGTAAGTAAACTAATTCTTTTACAGAGTAATTCAGTAAATGAAGACCTTACCTAATCTATGATTCTCTGTAACGAGATTTAGCTTGCTTACTTTGGTTTTATTTCCTCTCTTACAAGAAGAATGAGTCTCTTTTTCAAGCATCAAATTCTATGGATTTGTGCTATGCATCCTTAGAAATACTAACAAGAATTAAATCTTATGGCTTTCAGCTAACACATTCCTTGCAAAGGATTTCATCTCACACATGATCTACTAAGGCTTTAGCTATGCATTCTTTGCAATACTAACAAGTTTCAAAATCCATGACCTTAGTTTTAAGTTTCTTTTTCACAATAGAGAGAATGCGTGTCATGATTTATGGAAGGTTCAAGGCCTTTTTCATCTTCACAATAGAGGGAATGTGCCACAACTTACAACACATGTGGAAACTTCTATCCGTGTCTAAAATTTTGGGGAAGATCCAGATCTGATTCGACGATCTGTGGATACAATCCCTAGGGTGTGGGGATATGATAAGTCTTTTGAGTGCTTCATCCTATAGTAAGTAAACCAATTATTTTACACAGTAATCCACAATAACAAACTCTATAAAAGAATGAGGATTGTTTTACCCAAACTATTTGTAAAAATGCAATGCAAAAATGAGGATTTCTTTCTCACAGTTCATTATGCTGTGAATAATTTATGTAAGTGGAAAAACAGTAAATCCACACAAACAAATTCTACTATTGTCACAATAAATACAATGTTGTTGGAGTGTCACTTTGTAATGACCTTAGTCAATTGGTTCTGGTTCATGTTTGCATTTGAATTCGTTGACAATGAAATTTGGAAAACATAAATTTCCATATATATATATCAGTCATAGTTGTGTTTTTTGGCCTTTGGAAAATTTGATATGGCTTCAAAATGGGGTTATAATTTAATGCTTTATTCATGTGTTTTCCCTTCTTCCAACTCTCCTCTAAGCCTGTCCCTTGAGCCTTGAAAGTCAACACACTCACCCACCTATTCTTCTTATTCCTAGTTGTTCTTCCCTACAAACATTAAGGTTATAATCTGATCTTTTCAAAATATGTTTACCATTTTATGTGGATCACCTTTATAAATATTTACTTCCTAGACTTGGGTGAAAATGAATAAGAAAGACCTGAGAAACCTAATTTGTGCAATAAACACATTCAATTCAAATCTATGATTTGCTGATCTCGAACCAAAACTCTTCCTGGGAACTCTATGAAATCAAAAAAAGAAACATTCAAATTTGGAAATGTAACTCTTATATCTTATTCATCTTCACTAGGAAGTAGCAAACAAATAAATGGACTTGTATAATTTGTTCCAAACGATCTATGTTTTTGTTGCTTGTTATTCAATTAAAAATACTTGCGAGTAATCGAAGAAATATTAACTAAAATAAAAAAAAATTTACAAGATAAAAAATTACCCCAAGTGTTGAATAATCAATTAGAGTTGAATGGGTTGTCCAAATAGTTGGTTCCATGGGGAAGAGTATTAAATTTAAGCTTGTACGTTTTTTTTCATATGTGGATCCTTGAACCACATAATTTAAAGATTATAATAACAGAATGTGACACATCCTTGACCATTACACTATGGTGGTTTGCATATAGTCCCAGGTTATCATAGTAATGAGAGGGTTTGATAATGTTGTTATAGTATTATGTGTTGCATCTTTCCTTCAATTATTTGAACCTGTCCTCATTACTTAAATCTGGAATTCATTTTTCTTGAATTATTTTGTTGTTGATGTTGTAATAATCAGTAATTACCTCTTCAAATATTGTTGAGGTTTAACCACTTTTCCCATAAGAACAACCCTAAAGCCTAAAGTAGATTGATTTATTCCTTAGCATAGCTTAGTGACAACATCCTACCATTTCTAAGTAATTTCATTTTCCCTCCTTAGTAGAATTTGTGTCCTTTTGTCCATTTATCCCTTTAGTGCCCTATACAAGATTATCATTTTTATAATATGTCCAAGCAAAAGACTTAGTACTGTTTCATAAGTATATTGTGAACCCTGGTGTTCATTATTTAACTGTTTTCAAAGGGCAAAGGTTTATTTTGTGGTTGCTGTTGTTAATGATGAGTAGGTCGTTGCTAGTTGAGGGATACCACTATTGGTCTAAGTTCTAATATGGCCTATAAGTGATGACTAAGAGATTCTATAGAGGATTCCAGGTATGCTTCTATTGACTTGAGGTCTGTTATTACCTGAAGGTGACCACCACTGCATTGTTTAAGGGTTATTATCAATTCCATTTCTATCTAGATTGTGTTTTGAGGATGCCCTTGTTTAAATAGAAATGTTGTGAGGTGTCCTTCTCCCTTTCACTGTCATGGTTGAAGTTCTAAGGTTGATCTTCGTTGTTGTACCTATTCTTGTACCTGTATAAACCTATCCTACACTAAGCTAAATGTTTTGTTTCAATTTGAGAGTTTAATTGTGCAAGTTTTTCATAATTGTTGTTACCAATAGAGTTGTCTCTATCAATTAAAACTGGAACAACTCATTAACATGGAAAACATATACACACATCCATCTACATGGATTCATGTGGAACAATTTTCAATTTTTATTTGGAGCAATCGTAATAAGTTCTTGGAGTTAAAGAGAAAATTGGTAATCAAATGAATTGATGAAAAACATGACAGATATGGGTGGTGATATGACATAATTTACTATCCCTTAATAGGTAATATAGGTAAAAATAGATAAGGTGTAATAAAATCTGGGAAATCCAAGCTATCAATAAAACCCTGACTACAATGTATGGAGGGAAGATAAGAGCAACTCTCATACACGCAAAGCATTCTATCTTACACATGGATTAACTGAAAGCAGTTGGAAGTTTAATGGGAACTGATAACAGAAACTGAATAGCCCACGCCACGAAAAATAAGAATCTAAGGGAAATTTAAATGTTGTATAGATGGAATTGAAAAGTGTTGAAGGCGTGTATTCATTGAATGCCTTTATGAAGGAGTGTAAATGCAGAATCTAGTAGTAAAAGAAATAGGGAATTCACAATCATTTCTTACCTACAATATCTCTTACGATCCTACCACATTCATTCCTCTTGCATACTCTCAATGCTTCCAATTAATACCCTAACCAATGAAAATACCAAATCTTTGTACACCAATGAATTCTCATTTTGTTTCCACCACTTGGGAGTTATGGAACATTATGAAGTAACTATATAAGCAATTTAATATGCAAAGAAAATCCTAAGGCTTTTAATATTGTCTTCCATCTTTAAGAGAGATTGTGCAGTATTCAATGACATTTAGTACAATTGTCTCTCCCAGAGTTAATGTATACCTCAAACTTTCACCAATGTTTCTCTATATAATATGAGAGCCTTTCAAAATTATCACACGAATTTGTAGCTTATATCAATTTAGATTTGCTCTCCCTAGCCTAAATTTGTTATCCTTTAAACCCTAGTTGACCCCTTCAAACCCTATATTTTTTCAAGTTTTGGTACTAGAAGCTTGTAAGATATAATAATATGTTTGGAGGCGTATCTAAGAAGAGAACATGGAGCTAGAATTCAGGAAATTCTAAACATGGTAATGAGATTGGTCTTTGCTTTCATGTTTGTTTAGTGCTCAAAATAAACAAGTATTTTCTCCCAAAAAGACATTTAGTTTGTTGCGATGGGAAATTATATATTTATCTTTTGTTAAAACCTTTTGATTTGTGGTCTAACAATTTCAATATGCATTTTTATAGGATCTTAATTTTTGGTACCGCTCATCATATTTTCCAATTGTTTCTATTGATAAATATCAAAATGTTGGAAATTTGATGAAGAATGGACCCCTTTCAGGTACTTCATAATATGCACTTATTTCAATGTTATTTTCAGATAGCATTATCACACCTCTATTGCAGAAAAACTATCCAATTTAGCAAGGATTGATTTCTATCTGCCGATGACATTGAAATATTGTACATTGAGATCAAGGGGAATTTGCATATTTTTTATCTGAGTCTAAGAGAATAAATTTTGATTTCTTTATAAGTCTCATCTTGGAATGATGATCTGTAAGTCACAACTAGAGGTTTGTGTGTAATGTTCTAATCAATTCTTTAACTGATCATCATTTTCCAAGAATAGAAAAGTCATACAATTGTTTTTGCCAAAATGAATAGTTAATACCTGTGCGGAGAATAAAGATCGATCTTAGTGAATATAATGAAGACAAATATTTCATGGGAGTTATTCATACAAAGAGGTTGAAAATCCTTGATACTGAGGGTTCACTCCTACAACGCATTTTGAATAAGTAGGATATGTTAATAAGTAGCTAGAATTTTTCAAATTAAATTTAATTTATGAACTCTACATAATATCTATTATTTAGTTCATGGTACTTTTTTTGTACATGCATACGTTTATTCCAGCTCACTTGTAGTAGTTTATTTTATTCAGTTTGTGGGATCATGTTTCATAATTTGCATTTAGTAGCATGCCTATAATGAGCTTATATATGAATAGATCTATGTCTTCTAATGGTTTTATGTTAACTAATTTTTTCATTATGATTAATTACTCCTTTTTTTGTAAAATCAAATTATTTAATTCCAAGAACAGACTATGTTAAAGCATTTTGTATTGCATTTCATCTTTCGATGTTTGATTGCAATTCTAACTGAGGACTTGTTTCTCTGGAGATATCAAAGAACAACTACAGTTTCTTCAGGTTAATATGTTAATCTTATTAAAGACCATGATTGTTATATTCACATTTGAAAAGTATTTTGTCAAATGTGTTTGATCTGATCATTATGTGTTTTTTGTTTAGTTGCTCCAATCAGCAATGCACATCTATCTACAATTTAGATGCAACAATTTATCAAAGCAAAGTATTAAAAAACAACTTTACAATATGGAAAAGGGAAAGGGTCAGTGCCATTTTGGAGAACGAGGATACAATGTTCATATACTTGAACTCCCTATTCTGGCCTGAAATGTTTTCAACACCATCTTTTTCTACGGAATCCTACGCGAGATTATTATTTTTCATTTTTTACTTTGATTTGTATCAAACATGTTTTTCCTTTTTATAGTTGTTACAGCATCAGTTATAAAAACACATTGGAGTCTTGTTTTTTATGAGATTAGTTTCTGCCATGCCACGCCAAATTGTGATGTATTGTTGATTTTAAATCCCAATTGGCATTGCTCTCTTTTTTAAAAGAAAAGAGACGTGTCTAAAGTATGCTATGACATCCCATGCCAAACTGTAATTATGTAATGTTAATTGTAAATTCCAGATAGCATAACTCTCTTTTTGAAAAGAAAAGAGACATGTCTAAAATATGTTATAATATCTCATACTTGTTGTTTTATAATAGTGTTAAGTTAAATAAACTTGTTATATATTGTGATTTGGATTATTCACCTTCTTTTGAGAAATTGTAGTGTTCCATTTTGTTGTGGTATTAATTACAGTGTTCCATTTATCAATATAATGTTGTTTGAATGAAATTGTTATAAAGGTCTTTTTTCGTAGTAATTATATAGAAATGTGATTATTAGCTATGAGCTTGGGGGCTATGTTTCCTCTTTTATTTTGAAATAATATGGTGCAGGTTTTAGATGTACCTTGATTACGAAATGACATAATGTCGCTCCCTTCTCATTTCAAGTTGATCGCTTATCTTCCTACAAGTCGTCTGGTTTTATGACCAATCCTTCCTATATAAGTGTAGTTTAATAACTGTTCCTTCAATATAAGTTATAAATAAATATTATACCTATAATTTTAATCTTTAGAGTGTTTTCACATTTTTAATCTTTCAAGCCTTTTACCCACCTAGAATTTTTTTAGTTTCTATGAATCTTCTTTTCATGTCAGTTTTTTTTTACTAGTCTTCTTGGATATGGCCATTCTTGTTTTTCACTTTCCATTTGTTGATCCTCACGGTGTTCCTTAGCACCTCTTGGTACAAATGCTAGTATATATAATGAGAGAGATATCTACAAGGAAAATCTATTTATATTAATGAATAGAGCACTATGTGTGGGAGGGACCTAATTGAATTGGAAGGTGGTTGCCTACAAGTAATGCACACCTCTCGACACATGGTATACTCAACCAAACCTAGTCAAGAGCTCAACAACATAAGCATCCCGCCACTTATGCACCTTTTGGCATGTCTTTGACACCTACTAGAAAGGAACCCATCGCATATTTCTTAAATTTTATTTTTTCAATAAGTTTTGAAAGGTATATCATGAAAAAATGTCAATTCCCTGTCATATCACACTCTAGTCACTTAAATAAAAGATAAATATTTTTAAAATAATTAAAATGCTAATGTTATTTAAACTATAAATTTGAATTGCACTTTATAATTTGTTAATTAATTAAAAGCAATTTTATATTAACCATAAAAGAGAAAAAAACCATAAAATTTTGATGTTAACCATGTAAAAGGGAAAAACATACTCTTGAGAATGACTTACCAAGATTACACTCCCTATAATTTAAATAGGGGACTATGAAAATAATATAAAAATTGTATTAGCAGTTACTCAGACTTTGGTTTCAAGAAGTAGGTTTATTCAAATTACTTCTTATCTTTATCTTTTGGGTTATCTGGAATATGAGGAATAAGGTTATCTTTCAAGACATTGCTCCAAATGTTTTGCTATGTAGTATCAAAGGTATAAACCTATTTAAAGATTTCTTTGGAATGGAGAAGCCAAAGAAAACAAAGGTGTTGTATGCTTCGATTATAAAATCTAGTATTAGCCGCGGGTTATTTTGATGGAGTTTCCTCAAATGATTTATGTGGTTGTGGTATGGTTCTTATTTTAAACAATGATCATATTTTTAACTTAAGGATGGGTGGTGGGATTGAAAGCAACACAAAGGCCTAAATTTTGGGTCTATGGGGGTTAATGCATTTTTCTTCTATTCTTGGAATTTCCGGTATAAGTTTATATAGTGATTCCAAAGTGAACATTCAGTGTATCAAAGGAAGTTACAATTTATAGGTTATGCATCTTAAGCATCGGTGCTTGAGGGTAAAATAATTGTTAAGTTTCGTCACTCAAATATCTTTTTGGAATGCTTCCATAATTTTCAACTTAAATATGGATATCCTTTCAAAAAAGGTTGTCAGTCTTAGGGAAGGTCACTTTCTTTTTTAGGAAACTATGGAGGGACAAATCCATAGCGAAGGATTAGTAGATTTTGTTAATTTTATATAAACATGGTCTAGTTGTCTTTAATTTTTTTGTTTGATTGGTCTCTTTAATTATGGAAAGGAATTTATATGTTTGATTGGAATGCAATCTTTTAAATATTGGATGTTAGAAAATAGCTTATGGAAGAGATTTTGACAGTTTCCTTTGTTTGAAAACTCATGATGTAAATGGTGTGTAGCTTCTTTTTCTTTGATTCAATGAGAATATAAGGAAAAATGTTTTTTCTTTGAAAAAAAATAAGTTGCTCCATTTAGCTAACATTAATATTAACTAAAATTCAATCACCTCACCTAGTGTGTTGCTCCATTTCATTAGCGTTAATATTAACTAAAATTCAATCACCCCTCCTAGTGGGAGAAGACATTACACAACACGGTCTTATTTAAAAAAGTGTTACCAAATAAAATTCAATTTAATTATTAATAGCAACACATACCCAACAATATTTTATGGTTTGATAACATTTCCTCAATTTTTGAAAAAAATTACTTGTTTTCCCTAAAACTCACCCAACCACTTCCTAACTATCCAAAACTGTTATGAACCTATTCAAATGGATATTTGTTGCCTAAACAAAGATTGATAACTCACCTCAACATTCCTTATCCTTGGTTTCTTGGAATTTTTTGATCAAATCTCAGTTTGCAACGATTGGGACGCCTAGAAGCATGGTAGTAGACTTCAACGTCATCGATGCTCAAAAGCTAAAAGGGCCCAACATCCAGGTGCATAGGGATATGAAATTTCAGTCTCCAAACCTATCCCTTGGCTTCATCCACATACCCTCTGGCATTGTCAGTTTATGTCTTTACTTCCTGTGTTGTTCCTTGTTGAAGAAAGTACTTAATCATTTGTAAAAATCTTATTCAAAATTTTATAATATCTGCAGTAAGAGATAATATTCAAATCTGATTCATATATGGGATATTACAGAGGATTCCAAATAGGCGACACTTTGATACATTTGGGGAAACTTTATTCTCGGGTAATCCAAAGTTGTGTGAACTTCCCCTTGCAAGAAACTGCAACAAACACTATGAAGAGGATGCTGACAGTAGTGAGAAAACTATGCTTTTATGGGAATTGTGAGAAGTTGGAATCATATTTGGATGGGGAATATGATTTAGAATTGTGATCAGTGTTAGATCTCAATAGGATCTCAGTGGTGGAATTTTAATTTCTAGTTGAAAGCAGTTATTTAAATTTGCTTTGCATTTGCATGCAATTTGTGTCGGTCAAAGACTAGCATAAAGGCATTTTTCAAAAATGTTACTTCTATGTGAAAAATATTTGAATGCTCAATATTTCAATTCTTAGAATGTCTATGGAAGCGATACTTACAGGCATTCAAAACTTGAGGACATACCTGCAACTTTACGAGAACTTGCAATCAGGATTGAACTTGTAGCTTTTTTTGTCTTGTTTATTAAATTGTAGGGTTTAAATTTAAAGGAGATAACATATGTATATGTTGATCAAGACTTTACAAATATAAAACTTATGATGTCGTGTTCAATCACAATAATTTAAATTATGTTTTACTAAAATAATATGTATTTTTATTTAATATAAGCTAATTGAAAAATTTATTGTTGTTCGTATGAAGTTGATGCTCGAATGGAAGCTTTCAAAAGATCAATTTAGGTTTTTGTCGAATTGCCATATTTTAGATGCAATAGGAGTGGCTCAAGAATGTGTTCACTCTATAAAGAAAAGGAAACTGAAGGCAATTGTTTTGAAAATAGATTTAATAAAAGCATATGACAGAGCTGATTGGTGTTTTCTGAGATTAGTTCTCCTTCAGATCGTTCTCCATGTAGAAGTGATGAAGTGGATTATGGCTTGTATTTCGACTGCAAACTTTGCAATTATGATTGATGGTAGGGCGACTGATGGTTTTAAAAGTAGCAGAGGTTTGCGACAAGGGTGTCCCTTATCACCTTTGTTGTTTTTTATTGTTATTAAAGGCTTGAGTCTGATGATAAACTATGCTAAGTCGAAGAAGAGTATTCAAGGAATAAGATTTTCACATTCGTTATCCATTTCCCATATTTTTTTGTGGATGACATGTTAATTTTTGGGAGAGGTTCGATGGAGGAATGGAGTTGTTACCACTCGATTATATATTTATTTTGTTTTTCTTCTGGGATTATGGTAAGTGCTTTTTTTTTCTTTCTTTATAATGTTGAAGTAGAAGAAGATCAATTTTTACATGATAGGAGAGTCGATTTATTTCCTTATAAAATTAACAATCTTCAATTTGGGTTCAAGTATTTGGGATTTTTTCTTAAGCCCAATGGTTATTGAAAAAGTGGCTGGTGATGGTTACTAAAAATAATTGATAGAAGAATATCAAACATTGCAGATAATTCTGGTATAATGGATGTCGGTTGCGATGGTCCCTAGAAGTGTTTTGCAATTAATTCAGAAAAGAATCTTTTCTTTTCTTTTGCTAGGGAAGTTAATCTCTATAAAGTTCCATATGGTTTCCTGGTCTAGTCTTTGTCTTTCAAAGAATATGGGAGGCTGGGGTGTTAACATTAATATCTTCCAAATAAGACGTCCAAATTGTTGATTGGTGGATGAAATGGTTGGGTTTTTACTTGATTGGTCTATTAAAAGGCAGCTTGGTGCATAAAAAGGTAGCTGAAAAGTAATGTTTAGAACTTACGATAATTTTGTAAAACATGTTTTGATTGACTTGCTGATTAATGAAAATGACGGAAAGCCGATTACAAAAGTATGACCGCAAGCCGATTACAAAAGTCTCTGCTAGCCAAAAGACAAGAACTAATAAAAGCAAAAACGTATATCATGTGTGATACAAATTGAATTACTGATTCTCAAGAGATATAATGCTCTCTTTCTCAAGATCATGAACATTATCCATGCATATCAAAGAGAGTGACTTTACTGTTTTTTTTTTTCAACCAGGATAAAGTGGAAAATAATTATACGTTTCAAAGTATTAAGAATAATTCTGCTAACTATATATAGACAGTAGACTTCTCTCTAAAATTGTTGGAGTATTATAAAATCATTTTGTATGTGGCCAAAATGCAAGGAATAGCGTTGAAATCAGTTTTAAGAAATATTGTGTCGTATCCGGTAAAAGCTGAAGGAAAACCATTTCGATATATCTGCATTTAACAACCAACCACAACATAAATAAATAAATTGTTTGATATCATTTATATATTGCGAGAAGCTTTGTTCAATCAAGAAATCTGATGTGGAAAACAGTAAGTATTATAATTGAGTATGCATTAAGAAACTCATTGGTGGTTTTTGCCATTGTATTTGAGTTTTGTCAGCAGGTAATGTACAGCCTATCTCAATCTGTTTAAAGGAGAGGATATACACAGAAAATAAAGGGTGAATGTACAGCCTATCTCAATCAAGGAGAATGAATCTATTGAACATATGAGAAGGATGTATGAGCTACACCGTCACGTGAGAGATCGTTCAATCTTTCAGAATGAATACTGGCCGACCATAAGATGCAGCGGACATATTTACAAAGTAAAATTCTGGTACAAACAATTCATGCAATGACTGTGGGCTAGTAGAAATGTTGCCTATGTGAAATGTTCGCCTACGCCTTGGCCAGGGATCGAACTCGGGTCACCCGTGTGACAGGGGGGAATACTTACCACTATACTACAACGACTAGATGTAACTTTAGTTAGACATTAAATTAGTGTTTCAGTTATGAACTGTTAAAAGAGATACAACCCTTACGCCTCTAGGATAGGTAGATTAAGATACAACCCAAAGTTGTTTCCCAAGTTGCTAAATCTCTCTTATTTCAGTTGCCTTTTAATGATAATAAAATGGATTACAGGGAAGCGAGGTGTCTAAGCTAAATTGAGATGGCCGAATAGAAACCGACCCTCTGACTACCAACTGGTGGGAAGTATCCCATTCTTAACAACTCATTAATTTTATTGGTAATCACTGCTTACATAAGAGACACCTGTTTTCGATCTTTGCAGTGTATATACGAAATAATAGGTGAACTCTATCAAAATGTACCCTTCATCGTTACTACGAATCTGATGCCAATGCTATATATATATATATATATATATATATATATATATATATATATGCTCCAATAATTTGAAGTTAAAGGGTATATAGCATTGCCATCGTTACTACGAATCTGATGCCAATGCCAATGCTATATATATATATACATGGAAGCGAAAACCTAGTGGATTCAAATGATTATATTTAAGTTGTTTGAGATTTTATTCCATATTAGCAACTTAATGTTTACATGCCAATGGGTTGACACTTAATCCTTAGTTATATCTGGGACTTAATCTTTAAACTTCAGTCGGTAATCTAATTTTTTTGTTCTTAATCTTTTGACGGCCTAGCTTTTATAACATTAACTTTGGCAGGGAATTAGCTGCATTGCAGCTTTTTCCCTTGTTATAATCAAATTTCTTTAAATAATGTTAATAGGTTGCATTTTCTAAATCTTGAATACATAAATAGACCTAAGAGCAAAGCTTCTTAATGTATGTTTCCTTAATAAAAGTGTGATAAAAATTGGTACAAGTTTTTCTAATGAAATTATAAAAAGTAATAGATAAGCGTTATTTCCATATTGAACATTAATTTTAAATGAAAATAATAAATAGATTGAAGTTTTTGACTATTTGTTTCTTATAATTTCATTTGCAAATAGGCTATAAAGTGTAATTTTCTCAATATTAAATTAGTTTAAATATCATTCTTAGAACAAAAAAATTATAAATTATATTAATTTTAAATCCTCATAACTAGAACAAATTAAATTAACACTATAATGTTAACTCACATCATCTGAAATGGAGCAAATTAACACTTTAAATATCATTCTTAGAAAGAAAAAAATTATAAATTATATTAGTTTTAAATCTTCATAACTAGAACAAATCAAATTAACACTATAATGTTAACTAACATGATCTGAAATATTCTAGTTTTGACCGAAATAAAATAACATGTAAAATTGTCACATCAATATCATATTACACTTGTAATCATTTAAACAAAAGATAAATAATTTTAAAAATAATTAAAAACAATTAGAACTGTGAAAAAATTAATATAAAATATATAATTTGAGTACCATGAATATAAATAAGTCGATAGTACATAATGAATAGCATAAAAAGAAAATTAATATAAAATATATAATTTGAATAAGGGGACTATCGTATTAGCAATTATTTAGATTTTGGTTCCAAGAAGTAGGTTTATTTAATTTTTTTTGGTGGGGGCTATGGAGAAGATGAGAAATAAGGTTATCTCTCAAGAAATTGTTCCAAATATTTTGTTGTTGTGTGATATTAAAGGTATAAACCATTTTAAGGATTTCTTGGGAATAGAGAAGCTAAAGAAAACAAAAGGTTTTGTATGCTTAGGTTCTAAACTCTTTATTAGTTGTAGGTTATTTTTATGGAGCTTCCTGAAATTATTTATGTGGTTGTGGTATGGTTCTTATTTTAAACAATGATCATCTTTTTAACTTAAGGATGGGTGGTGGGATTGGAAGCAACACAAAGGTGGAACTTTTGGGTCTATGGGGGTTAATGCACTTTGCTTCTATTCTTGGAATTTATGATATAAGTATATGTAGTGATTCCAAAGTGATCATTGAGCGGATCAAAGAAAATTACAGTTTACAGGTTATGCAGCTTAAGCACTTGTGCTTGAGGGTAAAATCATTGTTAAGTTTCATCACTCAAATATCTTTTTGGCGTGTTTCCAAAATTTTCAACTTTAAGGTGGATATCCTTTCAAAAAAGGTTGTCGATCTTAAGGAAGGTCACTTGCTTTTTCACGAAACTATGGAGGGACAAATAGTCCGGTTGTGTTTGAGTTTTTTTGTTTGATTGGTCCCTTTAATTATGGAAATGAAGTTATCTATTTGGTTGGAATTGCAACCTTTTAAAGGTTGAATGTTAGAAAATAGCTTATGGAAGAGCTTTTGGCAGTTGCCTTGGTTTGAGAACTCATGATGTAAGATGTATGTTACTTCTTTTTCTTTGATTCAATGAGAATAGCAAGAAAAAATGTTTTTTCTTTGAAAAAAAAGAAGTTACTCCATTTAACTAACGTTAATATTAACTAAAATTCAATCACCCCTCCTAGTGTGGGAAGACATTACACAACATGGTCTTCTTTAAAAAAGTGTTAACAAATAAAATTCAAATTAATTATTAATAGCAACACAAACCCAACAATATTTTATGGTTTGATAACATTTCTTAGTTTTTTGAAAAGATATTCCGAGACAAATTGACAACAATAAACAAATATTAATATAATTTTTTTTTTCTTTTTCTAGAGAGCCAAATGCCTAAATTTTGGTTACAATGATTATTTACAAACTTTGTTCAACCTCATGAAAAGGATAAATATGCAGTGAGTTGAAATTTAATGCAAAATTCTTAATCAAAGAATTAAATAATCTTAAATTTTCACATGAAAGAATAGATCCATTGGGTTTAAAGAACTAAATTCTTTTGATCCTTTAATGGGGGTTTTTTCTGAAGTGTCCTTGAGATCAGATTCTACTTTAGGTGGCTTAGGTTTTGTATCACCTGTGAAAATTAATTTGATTAAGGAAAAGTGTTATTATCTCAAATCTTGTTCCAAAGCTGATTCGTCTGGGGTTAAGGATGTGGCTCATCTTGGAGTTATGGTTGATGCTTACCCTCGAGTTTCTGTTAATTTTTAGGAGAGGGATCAAGTTGTTTCTTTGGAACATCAATCCGGGGCACTTAGAGCAGTGGCTGCCCATTCTAGGTTTTCATAACTCTTAACTGTCGGGGTTTAGCTAGTTTACCTAAAAAACTAGTTGTGCGTAGGCTATTGGAAGATTAGCTTATAGATGTTTTATTTCTACAAGAAATTATGGGGGATGGGCAAAGCCTGGCTAGAGAGCTAGAATTATTGCTTTCTGGTTGGGTCTTTATTTCTTTGGATGCTAAAGGGAAGTCTAGAGGATTGTTATTAGGATGGAGGATTGGACATTTTCAGTTGATAAGTGCTTGGGCGGTCGATTCTGGTTTGTTTGCATCTTTGTATTCTATTGAAATGAAGGAGGTTTTCTGTTTTATTTATGGACCCTATTTGGATAGGGTTAGGTTTTGGAACAATCTTCTCTCTTTGGATTGCCTTAAAACTTCTAGATTGATTTTTGGGGGAGATTTGAATTTCTCTTTGGGTTGTTCGGAAATTTGGGGTGAAAAGGCTAGAGTGGATAGTTTATCAAATTTCTTCTCTGTGAGTTTGGATGGCTTTGGTCTTGTGGATGTTGTTTCGCATGTTTTAGCTCCTACCTGGTCTAAAAGAAGAGTCGGAAATGAAAATATCTGTAAAAGACTGGACAGACTTTTGGTTTCAGCTAATTTTCTAGATTTAGACTTGCATCTTTGGCAATGGTTGGGTTGTGGGGAGGATTTTAATTAGCAGCCAGTTTTCCTTCAGATTTTATCTAATAATCCTAAGCCTCAGTCTCCTTTCAAATTTAATGCCCATTGGTTATTAAACGAGGATTTTGTTGTTTTACTTAAGGCTTCCTGGATTGTGTATGTGGATAATCCTTTGGTATCTGTTGCATCTCATTTTGTGGCTAATCTTAAAATTATCAAGGATGTGTCTATATCTTGGTGAGTCAAGCAAAAAGTTCAGGAGACTAAGGAATTATTGGAAATTGAAGGTTTGCTTGTTGATTCTTTTAACAAACCAGGGTTTGGTTTTTCTTCTGAGGCTGATAGGATTTCTCTAGTAGATTTGGAGTCTCGTAGAAGAATTATCCTATTAGTTTGAGAGCAGGAAGCAAGACAGAAAAGTAGAACTACCTGGCTTTTACATGGGGATGACAATGCCTCTTTCTTTCTTAAGTTTGCTAATCATAGAAAGAATATAAAATCTATCTAGAAAATTGAGGGAGATGATGGACTTTCAGTGGAAGGTTTTGAATCAATTGCTATGGCTGGAGTTCAGCATTTTGAGAATTTGTTTCAGGAAGATAAGATACTTCATCTTCCAGAGATTATGAATATTGTTGAGTTTTTTCCTACCTCTATTTCTCATTTGGAGAATGAAGAGCTAATGCTTCCTGTTACTTTGATGGAGATTCAGTCTATTTTAGCTTTAAGGAAAAATAACAAGAGTCCGGGCCTGGATGTGATCCCGGTGGAGGTTTATAGAGTGCTTTTTGATGTTTTGGTTCTGGATCTTTTAAAAGTTGTTGATGACTCTTGGAAGTATGGTAAAGTACCTGCTACCTTCAATTCAACCTTTATTTCTTTAATTCCCAAGAGTGATTTTCCTAAATCTTTTGAAGATTTTAGACCAATCTCTTTATGTAATTTCTATTACAAAATTATTGGCAAGATTATATCGATGTGTATTAGGAAGGTTCTTGGAAGGTACATTTCTGGTGAACAATTTGGGTTTTTAGCAGGCAGACAGATTCATGATGCAATTGGGGTAATTCAAGAAGGTTTACATACCATTTATAGTAAAAAATTGAAGTCTGTGGTTTTAAAAATTGACCTGTCTAAAGCTTATGACAGAGTTAGTTGGACATATCTGAGGATTATCCTTTCTAAAATGGGTTTTTCTGTTCCTTTTATTTCTTGGATTATGAGTAGTCTATCTTCTGTCTCTTTTGCTATATTGATCAATGGAGCGGCTTTATCTTTTTTCAAATCAGGTAGAGGATTGAGGCAAGGTTGTCCTCTCGCTCTGCTCCTTTTTCTTATAGTTGTTGAAGGATTGGGTAGGACCTTATTGTCAGCAAAAGCATCTGGTGATTTTCATGGAATTTCTTTTGGGAATGATATTACTTTATCACATGTCTTATTTGTTGATGATATTGTTATGGTTTCTGATGGTTCTGAGCAATCTCTATCAATCCTTTATGAGATTAGACAAACTTTTTGTAAAGCTTCTAGGATGCTGATAAATGTAGATAAATCAGACTTATTATACACTGGGCTGGATGATGTTGAGCTGATTACTGTTCAGAATATTTTTTCCTTTTCAGTTGCAAAAATTGAATTTGGCTTGAAATATCTTGGGTTTTATCTCAAACCTTGTAGATATTTCAGAAAGGATTGGGATTGGCTAGTGGTAAAGGTGGAAAAGAGAATCAAGAACTAGAGTTTTTGATGGTTGTCTAAGGGAGGTAAGCTTATACTGGTTAAATCAATTTTAGAATCTATTCTAGTTTACTAGATGCATTTCTAGATTCCTTTGGGCATCATTGAAAAGATTAGAAAATTATGTTTTAAATTTTTATGGGTAGGGAATTCATACTCTTCTGGATTGCCCTAGACATCTTGGAAAGCTTTAGCATGTCCAAAATTTTTAAGAGGTTGGGGGTTGAAGATTCCAGTATTGTTTGCTAAAGCTCTTGCTGCCAAGAATGTTTGGAATCTGCTTCATGGATCGGGTCTTTGGGTGCATATTGCTTTACAAAAGTATATTTATCCTTTATCCCTGTTGGATTGGATTCGTGTGCTAATAAAAAAGAAAAGATGCATGTCCATTTGCTAGAAAGTAGTGCTTTGGTCTTTTGACCTTATTGGTAACTATCTTATTTGGAAGGTTGGGAATGGAGCTAATGGTAGAATAGGATTGGATCCTTGGGTTGGTTGTAAGTGGAGACACATGCTACCACTTAGCTTGGTGTATAAACTTCAATCTGCTGAATTTTACTTTCTTAAAGACATTGGATGTCCTGGTGTGTATTTGTTGCTTAATCAAGAATGTATTTTAGCTGCTTTGATTGGTCTTGTTAAACAACAAGATATCACTTGTTGGAATGAATATTTGGCTTTATTAAAAACCAGTCATGTCAGATTGTCATGTGATGAGGATCTTCTGATTTGGAATCAGTCTAAATCTGGGAAGTATACTCTAAAATCTGGTTATCTTCAATTAGTGTTGGATAGACAGATGGAGGAACTTTCCTGGTGGTGGAAGGTTCTTTGGAAGTTCGAATGTCCACTTAAGGCAAAAAAATTCTGTTGGTTTTTATTATCTGGCAAAGCTTTAACTTGGGATGTAATATGCAGTAAAGGTAAGGAAGGGCCTGAAAGATGCTATTTATGCAAATTAGACTCAGAGTCTAATGTTCATTTAGGTGTGCAATGCTCTTTTACCATAAAAGTATGGAATGAATTAGAGGCGAAGTTGAGGTTTAAAAATTTATGGATTGGAACTTCAGTCAGTTTATGTCTGAGAAATTGGTGCATGAAAGGAGAAGTGAAACACATCAAGTCTTTGCCAATTAGTGTGTTATGGTTTATTTGGAAAGCGCGAAATCAAAGCTATTTTGAGGATTATGTGTTATCTCCTTTCCAGGTTTCATCTTTTTTTCTGGGTTTGTTGAGTTCCTTTCCCCAAGACAAGATTATCAGATTTAGACATGTTGTGGAAGAAGTAATTGATAAATCATATCCTTGGGGATATTTTGATGGTTCGGCTGCAGGGGATCCTAAAATTTGTGGTGCTCGGGGACTGCTCTATATTTCAGATGAACACTTTTTTACTTTCAAAGCTGGTTTGGGTCTTGGAACTAATAATTTTGCTGAGCTTTTTGGATTAAAGCTTCTTCTTACTCTGTCTTTGGAACATAACTATGAGCATTTGCAGATTTTTGGTGATTCTCAGCTTGTTATCAATTGGGCCACTGGTAAGTACCGCATTCAAAACATTCAACTTGCGTAGATTTTGCTTGAAGTAAACAGATTGGCAAATATGTTTGAGTTTGTGCATTTTATGCATATTTATCAAGAAAGAAATACACTTGCAGATATATTGCCAAAATATGGATCTAACATTTTAAATGGATCTTGGCAGATTTCTGAGCATCGGGCAGCTGAATGTTTCGACTATGTCATGTTTTATTAAATCACTTTGTAAAGGTTTTGCAAAGGATGGAGTTTCTTGCTGAAGATAAAGGATGATCTTTTAATCCTTGTTTTTATTTTTTGAAAGATTAATGAACTTTTTGTGCAGTGATAACTAGTTCTATGAATCATTTTGATGTTTTAAGGGCTGGTCATTCCCAGTTTTGTAAATGATTTGATGCAATGGATATGTGTGATTAGAGTGATATATAATGCCTCTTTTAAGTGATGGATAGTTTATACTTGATTTATAATCAATATAAGATATATTTTGCTTTTGGTTAGAAACTATTGACAATGGACAATACTAGTTATTGGTATGTCTGTGGATTGTATATTGTTTTCCAAATAATATATGGTTTTTTTTGTGGTAAATAAAAAAGATCCATTGGAAATCTAAGTGATTTCACAGTCCAATTAGTAAACCAAACCTGTCAAGAAACATTATGCTTCTTCAAATCAATAGCAATTTTATAGTATTATTTTTTAGATTTGAAAAGGGCTTAGAGTCTAATTTGAATTTGAATGCATTTTGATGGACAACTAAGAAAAATTAATTGAAAATCCAATATTCCATGAAATTAATCACCCAACTACTAATACACAATCCATGTAAATGAAACAACCTCGAAGAGAAAAAAGCAACATGATTCCATTCACAATATCTTCTCTAACAACACCCATCAGATTTTATTTGTGGCCCTATGTAACATCACATTCCAAGACCAAAACTTTATTTTGAATCCATGGTTCTATCCACACTCAAAGCTCATACACAAATCTAGATTGAGGTCGGGATGCTCTTCATATTTAGGAGTGGTGGACTTGATTGACAAGCTTTTCAAGTGGTCGTCTATGAAGAAATATTCTATTAATGTGGTCGATGGTTCCCATAATTTTAATTTTCGTGGTAAAATATATTTAATGATGAATGTCAATGACCTCTTCACAACATAGAATCTATGAACAATTCGAAATTAATTTTCGTGGTAGTATACTTAAAGATGAATGTCAATGACCTCTTCACAACATAGAATCCATGAACAATTCATAGAAATAATGACAAATTAACAAATGAATAAAACCTAACAAAGGCGATCACAACAAAATGGGTGGCTTCATTCAATGATGGTTTTTCTATTTATGTAAGATGAGCTCTAAAGAAGCTCGTAGTAGCACTAGGATGGTAAATGGCATGAAAAAGGACAGCTACATAGTAAAAGTTAGACATATGAACAATGTGAAATATGATAAATGGATGACTAACAAAAGTGATTTTCAAAAGTATCCAAAGAAAACTTTTATCAAGCAAGTGTGGATTTGGAAAAAGAGAAATATCCTAACTCAAATGGATTTTCATTGACTTTCTTTAATTTATTTAAATGGCATAATTTTTAAATTAACAAAAGTGATCTTTAAAAGTATCTAAAGAAGAAGTTTATCAAGCAAGTGTGAATTTGGAAAAAGAGAAAGATCCTAACTCAAATGGCTTTCTGTTGAATTTCTTTAATTTTTATTGTGATAGATTATAGACTAACACATAGAAGTCTATCTATCGAGGGATCAAAACAAACTCATAATGATATGTTGTTTTACGTTTCATAGTGCATTGACATGCATATATTCCCAAAATATAGGCTCTATTCATATAACATATAAATAAAGGGTTATATTGACCTAACCCCACATATAACCCATAGAGGATGGTTCATTCCTTCTCCTCCCCTCCTCTTGCTCCTCCTCCTCCTCCCACCACTTCCATTCCGTTGTATTATTAATTAATCATCCAACAATGCTAATGCAACCAAATAAAGAATCCACACTACAAATAGGAAATATTAGACCAACAGATAATAAAATTCCACTGAGAAAGCATACACAAATTTATCAAGGTTGCTATTGTAGAAAAAGAAACCCAAATTCAAAAAAATGGATTGTTCTCTATTCTTTATGGAACAATGTTAGGGCCCTCTCAGAGTCTTAACAATTTCAAATCTTTAGCTCCTGAATATTTTTGTGTTGCATTTCTTCCTTTTAGCTTCATGTACACCTCTGAATCATTGTCTCTTTATCTTCCCACTCAATTCTTGTAACTCTCTTCCTTCCTCTACTTCCCATGGTTTCATCTCTTTCTCTTGTATATTCTTGGCCAAGGATCTAACCAACCGACTTAATTGTTTTGCACAAAATAAAGTTGGAAATAATTGGTATAATCCATTCTAAAAGAAAATAAATTGCATTTCGCACATTCATTCCCATTCCATTATCATCCAAAAATATTGTACCTTAAAACTAAATCTTCAAAAGACAATGAAGGATCTCCTGGATAAACTCAATACTTCTCTAAAATTGCATACAAATACAAAAAATAGTCTTCTACAATCATAGAAGTGTCTCAATAGACTGCATAAAAAAATTTCAAGAAAATAGTCCCTAATATAATGTTTTCAACACTACATAAATGTAAACAATAGGTTGGAAACAAGACTTCAAAGGATCAAGACCTTTGGAAGATATGCACTTTCAGCTGAAGGGATGCATAATCAATAGACTGGTTTGTTGTGTTCAAACACTTGTCCATCCTTTGATTCCAACACTAGCCAAAATCCAGCCTCAAGCTGTAAACATTTTTTGGAAAGGCTATCAACATTAGCATTAAGCTCGTTGTAGACATGAGAAAAGGAGATGTAATTAAATGAATTCATATGATTTACCTTTTCAAAAGAGTTGAGAACAAACTTCCCATTTCAAATTCCCCATTCTATCTAATTTAGGACTAATATTAAGTCACCAAAAAATTGAAGTTTGAGTGTCCCTTTCTAAGTGGATATGATTAAAACTAGTTTCAAAGTTAGAATCCCAGCATATTTATTTGGGTCCCTTCCCCACAAATAGCCCCACGCCATCAAAATAGCCCCATTCCCTATATTTATCAAGAGGCTTGTGAAAATTCTATTTATGGACACTGACTTTGGAAACTTGTAATTGAAAAAGATAGATCTACTTTGAACAACACATTGGAAAGAGGGAATAAATTTGTCCTCAAATAAGCCTGCATTCCTAACAAGCTAGATGTCGAGGCTACCACTAAGGATCGGGCTTTAAATTCTTTTAGTTCTAGCTTCATTTTTTAGGTTTTGCAACATCCTGCTATTGTCTCCCATTTCCAATCTCCTCTAACCCCTTTCATATTTTCCATACCATCCCAAACTTGTCTTGAACAAGCACAAAAGATGAACTAAATGACTTATTTTTTCCTCCCCCTTACAAACTATACATATGCTAGGCCCAACTTGCTTGTTCCTATTCTACAGAACTTCCCACATTAGGACCTTGTTCATTAGAGCTAGGCACACAAAAATTATTTGTTTATGTGAAGGCCTGATATTCTATTGTCGTTTCCACCACATTCAATGTCCTTAGGACACCAGATGACAAACATAGTTTTGTAGCGTTATATAGGGGTATAAATACCAAGGGATGGATTCTTTGACTAAACCAATTCATCCTCTGCCTTCTCAATGCAGTCTGTTATCCACTAAGTATCACTTAGGGGATTTTCAAGTGAGCCACCAAGGATCAAAACAAATCAATTTTCTTACTCAGTGCTCAAGAAGTTCCATGGTTTCATCAGGTCCAGTTGTGGTCGCGTTTTCGCATGTTCACCCCCCCTCAGGGAAATTGTAATAAATGACATAGCATGATGCTTTATTTTTGTAAAATGATTGGTCTTCTTAGGAATTTGTAATCAAGGTCATCATCCTCGAGTGTTTTTTCCCTTGTCAATTATGTGACGCAGTTTTAAGCGACATATACTTTTCGAGTTTTTTACTCAAAATCCTTCAAAGCCGAGATGGTGAAATTGGTGATTTTGTCTTAAAAGGCTATTAATTCTAGGGCCTATGTATTATGCCATGCTATTCATAGTCCTAACATTTTGTGGACATGCACTAAGTCTTTCATAGGATTTTTAATTTTTAGTTTTTTGATAAAATCATCGATAAGATGCATTTTAATCATAAAAGTTCAAAAAGTCATAAAATTGGGCCTAGGGAACCAATTTTGTCATGGGGATACTCGATTTTGGACCCAGAGCCCCCACTAAACCCATAAACCCAATTTTGAGAGTCAAATTAATAATTTTCAATTATTAATTTTTATTTTCTCTCCAAAATGACATCAAAGGGTCAAATAATTGGGAAAAATGGAGAAAATCCAATTCCTAAATCAAAGGAGGCTTGTCTGGGACTTGTCTCTGAGGTGTCAAAGTTGTTGAGGTTATTTTCTAGGAAATTAATGAGAATGAATTAAAATCTCCTCCCACCATTATATCAACCCCCAAAACCACCTCACACTTGGCAAAATCGCCCCCTTGGGGTTTGAGCTTCTTTTTTACTATAAAAGCAGGGTTTTGCTCCTCAGTCACGAGGATGTATTGAACCTATGCCCATTGTACTTATGTTGCTGATATTTTTTTAATAAATATTGAATTTTTTGGAGGCTCATTGTGTAATTGTTCCATGGTTATACAAATTGATAATTTCAAAGGGGGCATTCATCTAAATTAGGATTTCTCTATTGTCAAGTTTGGTAGTATTGATCTAGATTCCTTTTGGATGAACATCTACTGCTGTAAATTTGTTCATTTTTTTTTGTTTGTAGAATATTTCAAGATTAATAGGTTGTATTCGTTTGTACTAATATTTTCCTTGTCTTTTATGATGAAATGTCCTAGATTAATCATGCTTGTTTGAAGGGTTTTCTAGTTTTTGCAGGTTTCTTTAGGTGAAAGGATTTTGGAGCTCGGATGCATCCACCTTATTTTCCATTACATTATATCAACTGCAATCTAATGTATTTTTTCTACAGATGCTTCTCTCCTTCATACCTTTCAAGATCATGGCTTGAGGACCTCTCTCTTCTCTCTCTAAAATTCAAATCTTTCTTGGTTACTAGTTCTTTGTGTTTCAAAAAATTTAGATACAAAGAGTATGGTATTTAAATCTGAGTTTATTAAGCACATATATTTCAGATCTATAATTTCTTTGAAGTATCATCTCAAACTAGATCTAGATTCATACTTCAAGTGCTCGTTTTCATAGAAAATTTTACAATTTTTCAAGTACTTGAGTAGTATAAGTTTTTTGTACTTTTATTTGATCAATTCATGGGATTCTAAAATAAATCTATCATTTTTTTTAGCAGGTTTCAGGAAAAAGAGAATGAAACACTGCCAAAAATCAAACTTTTCATCATTGATAGCACCTGAAATCCTTCCTTCTTTCCTCTTCTCCATTCCTCTTTTCTTCCAAAGAGTGTGTAAGCCTTTGATCCATTTTCAAGGGTCAAAAGGAATTTGATTTTATAATTTCATCATATTGTAAATTTAATTAATAAAGAAAGAAATTGGGCTAGATAATTCCCAAACTCCACCCCCTTGGGGGGATTCATAGTCTTTTTCATGGTTTTCATTTTACTAATCAACACTTGCGCACACTCTTCCTTCTAGAAAGCTTGTATAGCTTAGTTGTTTTTCTTTGTTACCATATTTAAATTCCATACCCAACATGTTTCCCTGAAGTATGTTCTCGCCACCAACCAAAGGATTTTTGTTCATTATTGGTGGATGATCAGAAAGTGACACATAGTTGCGGTTTATTTTGCCATTAGTATATTTTATTTTACAATAATTTTTTCTTCATCATATTGGAATAAACATTTTGTCTTAAACTCGTGTATGCTCTTTCCCTCTATGAGCTTTTCCTGGTCATTAGGGAATCAAAAGTGGTTTTCTACACTCTTAATTCTACACATTAATCTAATAATTCATTAATACAATCAACTACCTGAAAACACATAAGAAAGATTCGACGTATGATAATTGAAGATCATGGGAAAAATATTCAAAGGAAGCGGGAACCACTGAGTAGTGACCTTGCGATATAGTTAGGATACATCCTTGTTGGTGTAGTGTTGGACACCTTCTCAGAGACTCCAATTCAACCCACATTTCTGAGTGAGGAAAAAATTTAGTCACCTTCCGAACATATTCTCATTACTTTCAGTATATCAAGAATTTTGTTCTCATAACTCAACTCATTTTCTAATAATTAAAACCGACCAAGACACATAGAAAAACATTACTTTTCAACATCATTGTTTTACTTTGACTCCATTGTCATTTATCTAATTCTTTTTTATTTCAATTCTCTTATGTGTTAATGTTATGCTATTGAATATTTAAATTTGCAAACAATCTCATCATTAATGACTAAAAATTAAGAGCCTTAGACAACTCTTTTTAAGGGACCACCCACCTTGGCTTTGTTAGGAGTTTTCCGTAAACGGAGTAGTCAACATCAAGTGACAGTACTTGAATCGAGACTTCCCCCCATGGGCACACCTAGCAGCTTGAATATTTATCCTACGATTAACCCCCAGGGGTGTGAAAGGCAACACCACTTTTTGGCGTCGTTTCTAAGGATAAATATTTTTATTCTCGAGGTACAACTTACCCCTTTTTCTTTGTCATTTTTTATTAATCTAGTCGAATAATTTTGAAATCTACTTGGTCCATCTAGAGACTCCACGGTTTAAAAGCACTTCAGTGTATTCTATGAGAAGAATTTTACACAAATTATTTCAACTTTTTTCTTGAACCTGAAAGGGTCTTACAAAAAAGACTACATAGAATTGAGTCTTGTAGAATTGTTGAAAATATAGCGACTGAGTCTATTTCTGACATCCAATTCTTGTTCACAATGGAAAATCCCATGGGAAATCTCACTCCTATGGATCCTTTCCTTTAGCCCCTTAATTTTACTCAAATAGTTGCTCAGCCTCATGCCATACATGTTAAAGAAATGTAACTACAAAAGATATTCTATTTTGTATTATTATTGTTATTACCCTTTTCGGAGATGGTGTTCCTCCGATTAGGAATGTCATTGATGTAATTGTTCATGCAAAGAATTGAGGTAAATCCTCTGTTGTAAGTTAGGTCAGTAGTACCCACTAAAGTATTATTAAAATGTATTTTTGAGTCTTCCAAGGAAATTCGTCCCTGGTAGCAAGGAGAAGACGACCCAGTTGGGTTATTAGGCCTCTCAACTGATCTGTATAAATGGGAAAGGCACCTCCCTCATTTGGACAAGTAGAAAACTCAAGCAGTTGCGTTAGAGAGACAAGGGACAATCCATCTAGAGGAGAGGAAGTAGTCTAGTCTTGTTATTGGGTCTTACATTGTTCTTGGGTGAAGTCTATATAGAGGAAGTTTTGTTGGGTTTTTCCCTACAAGGGTTTCCCAGGATAAATATTTGTATTCTCTTTTGTTTTCTTCTGCTTGTTATTCTTTCAAAGACCATTTTGTTTTGGTATAACAAAATTTAAAATATTAGCATGGTATCAAAGCTAACCTTAAAGAAGATATTGTGCAATAGCTCATCCAACAATTTGAGAAGCTAGGGTTTACTATTTCAGATACCTCCCTCCATAGGTCAGGTGAAAAATAAGGTCCACTGAGCTCTCCCTAGCAGGGCGCATATTTTTATCGAAGCAATTTTTCATTATGAGGATTTTCACTTTTTGACCTAATGCTCCTATTGGGAAAAACCAAAGAATCATATTTTTCAAGGTTCTATCCCTAGACTCCAGAAAATCAAGATACAGTCTATCTCTCCTTGTGGAGGCGCATATTTTTCTCCTCTCATATCCACAAGTGATCACAATTGGAAAATTAGGGTTTCCTAACCAAACCTTAGTTCATCTTGAAGATGGTTCCAGAAAATGTCCTCAAACTGGACTATCTCCTATATTTTGATTTGAGTTTCTCTTTCTTTAAAGATGACAAATAGTACCAAGCTTGATGAAAATATTGAAGGAGAAGAGAAAATCAGAGCATGGAAGTACATAATCATGCTCATCCTTGAAGAACATGACCTAGATGGTTTTATTAAGGAATATGTCAAGGAACCAGAAGAAGAAGAGTTAAAGGCCAAGCACAAAAAGGATATGATCAAAGTGAAAAGGATCATAGATAACTCTTTCAAGGATCAGTTGATCTCTCAGGTATCTTCAAAGAACACTCCTAAAGAAATGTTTGATGCACTAACTAATATGTTTGAAGTTAAGAACATCAACATAAGAATGACCTTGAGAAACCAACTCAACGGTGTGAAGATACAGAAGACATAAAACATACAATCATATTTCTCTAGATTATCTCATCGGAAAAGAACATTTGGAAGCCATTAGTGATATGGTTGAAGAAGAAGAAGTGGTGATGACCGCTCTGAATGGTCTCCCTAGAGAATGGGATTCCTTCATTAGAGGAATATGTGCTAGAAGAAAACTAACCAAATTCAACAAAGTATGGGAAGAATGTGTACAAGAAGAAGGAATGATAATCAACATAGAACAGAAGCTAAATGACAATGAATTTCAAGATCTAGCTACACACACCAAGAAGGGAAGATTCAAAAGGAAGAGTCAAGGTTCATCTCCAAGAATATCACCCAAATCCAAGAAGAAACCCAAAAGGGATTACACCTATTTTGGATGTTACTCATGCAATAATATGGGACACATTGGTAGATACTGTCCTCTTAACAAAGATCAGTCTAATAATTGAAGAACCAGGAGTACCATGCCCATCCAATTGAAGAGAATGAATTAGAATAGGAAAGGATTATAGAGAATGAAGACTCTAGTGAAGAGTATGTTCTAATTTAATCTCTCAGGAGAGAAATCACTCATGGAAGTGACACTTGTCTTATAAATAGCGGTGCTTCCAAACATATGATAGGACATAAGGATTCACTCTCTTGTCTTACCCAAAAATACTATTCTCACAAGGTACAACTTGGAGATGACTATCAATACCCCATCAAAGGCATGGGAGAAGCATCTTACAAATTAAGAACTAGAAATCTCATGAAGATGAAAGAAGTCTTATATGTTATAGGTTTAAAGAAGAATCTTCTTTCCATGTCAACTCTAGATAAGAAAGGGTGTAGAGTTTCTTTTGTAGATGGTGAAGTCCTCATTAGAGGAATTTTGGGGTCTAAAATGGGCCTCCTAAGGAAAATAATAAAATAATAGTTAAAATAATAAAATAATATTGATTAATTTTGGAGGAAGAAAGAAAAAAAATACTTTTTGTGTTCGTATTTTCGACATATATCCTTGTGTTTTTACTCAAATTTCAATTGGGAGAGCTCGTTGGATGAGGAATTTGATTCTGCATCCAACGAGCTCTCTCGATCGAAATTTGAGTAAAAACATAATGAGATATGTAGAAAATACGAACAAAAAAAGTAGTTTTTTTTAATGACAAATATGTTAATTCAACCATTATGGTTGACTTATTTTATTGAAATTCTATTGGTTCTTGAATTCCAACTCACAAAAACTTATTTTGGCACGTTTTATTATAAGGCCCATTTTGGACCCCAAATTTCCTCTAATGTATGTTTTCAAAAGGGAAAACAATAGATGATGCTACTATAATCGTTGTTTAAGAAGGAGGACTCTACAAATTGAAAGGACACATAGATTCATCTCTTACAACTAGCACTATTAGTCCATGTGAACTATGGCATAGAAGACTTGCTCATCTGAACTACAAAGAATTACCAATTGTGAGCAAGGTAGTCACAGGTCTACCAGAGATCCAGATTGACCATGAAGGAGTATGTAAAGGATGTGCTCAAGGAAATAACTGCACCAAGAATCCATTTCCAAGTAGTAACAACAAAGCAAAGGGATCTTGGACATTATACACTCAGATGTGTTAGGACTGATGTCAGCCACTTCCTTAAGAGGGTATGTATATTATGTATCCTTTATTAATGATTACTCTCATAAGACTTGGATATACTTCTTAAAAATAAAAGATGAAATATTTGAAAAAAAACAAGGAATTTAAGGTTCTTGTGGAGAATCTATCTGAAAAGAAGATCAAGATCTTAATATCATATAATGGAGGAGAATTCACCTCAAATGAATTCAAGGACTTCTGCAGAGAAGTTGGGATTAAGAGGGCGCTTACCACATGCTATAATCCACAACAAAATGGAGTAGTGGAAATAAATAATAGATCCATCATGGAAGTAGTTAGAGCAACGATCAATGGTTAAGATGTACCTATGCATCTAGGAGCGGAAGAAACAAGAACTACAGTCTATGTTCATAATAGAATATCTCACAGTTCTCTTGGAAATAAAACCCCATAATAAATGTTCATTAGTGAAAAGCTCGAAGTAAGACACCTAAAGATATTTTGTTGTCCTGTATACCTACATGTTGCAAAAGAGAAAAGACCAAAGTTAGACCCTTCAGGAAAGAAAATGTGAATAAGTGATGGATTCATGGAGACATACTCATATCTCTTCCACTTAATTGTGATATTTGAAAATCCAGGGTGTGTTGGATTTATAGGAAGCTTCCTATGGAACAATGCCAGATCACCACATTCATGGAATTTTCTCCCACCTACACACTTTTTAATGAAAAACACATTTTCAGGATTCCTATTGCATAGTATCATAGAAATAAAATCATGCACTGTGTGAGGAGCTGGTTCACCATCCCAATGTTTTTTGTAAAAATCCACAAATGTGTCGTAGTATAACTAGAATTCAACGTGGTATTGAAAACAAGAAGTGTCTCAAATCGTATTCAGCCTAATATACCATGGTTTCAACTTACTGAACATGCTAAATGATATCTAGACACCAGGATTTGATTCTTTAAATTCCTCAAACAAAGCAACTCCTATCATCTCCATAACATGCTTGAAATGCTCCTTATAAATGCATATGCCAGAACGTTGTTGTCACATCGCCACCCCTTGTCCTGACAATGGAGAGGACACAACTAGGCTGTTGCTGGTATCAAATGGGTAATCTAGCCCCATGAACAGGATAAAAATGCATTGAATTAAAAACATATATCCATGCATTATTCATGAAATAAACAGCGGAAGCAAAAACACATTCAATATGTTCATAATTCATAAATCAAACAATTACATTTGCAGACGTAAATACATAAGAGAAATAAAAATGAATACTTATCTTGTACTTGAGTTGACCCGCAACTAGCTATGTCACTACAAAGTTCCACCCAACCATAGGCCAGTGTACTCATCAATCTTTCAGCATCACCACACCCCTGAGCTGGGCATGATTCCACAAGGCACTAGGGAACAACAAGCTTACACACAGCAATACCATACATCCATAGTCAATCCAACACACAGTTGGGTTTCATAGACTGTCCAACCAAGCCAATGAACAACTGGGTTCCACGGTTATTAAGGTAACAACCCAAAAACATAGGGTTTCCTTGGACTTACTCAGCGAAACCACACTTTACATCAAACACACAGTCCACCAATTAATAAAAACACAGCCACACACAACTACTAGGTATGAACAAAATGTTCCTGGGAACCATAAACAAGAATGGCATACGGGAAGAAAGATAACCCAAGTGAGAAAATCGCTTCAGGGGAATGTTTGATGGCTCCACAGAGGAAAAAATGACCTCTACAAATTCCCAATCTCATGCATTCGAATTTTGAAAACGTCTACTAGCTTGATCTGGTGAAAATGACCCCTTCCAAACCCCAAAACATAGATCTATCTTCATGGGAACTTGGAAACACCAAAAACAACTTTCCATCCATGGGGAAAAATGGGAAACCACAGAAAAATGTGGGGGAAGATCCCATCTTTCTCACATGGGAAAAAATGGCCTCAATAAACACCCAAAATTCGTGGGTTTCTTCGACCATTCGTTGTGCAACCAAAAATGATTTATCCCCGGCTGGGTAATGAGGAATCAACAACAAAAACATCAAGGGAAGAGCCCATCCATTGAGCATTTCCCAAAACATCCATGGGAAAAAAATGAAGAAAACTACAAAAATGTGAGGGAAAACACACAAGTAGACAAAAACGTGAATGAGAGAGCTCACCAAGATTTCCCTGCGTGAGAGAGCCTCCACCTGAAAGAGAAAATGGGCGAGGAATGAAAGGCATGGGTGCATAATGGCTTGGGCATGGATTTCCAAGCATTTACTTGCCCCACAAGTCAAAAACACAATTTCCAAAAATGGGTGGTTTCCCAAATTCGAAATTTGACCTCCATACCTTTCCCATCCCAAGGAAATAACTTCTTCAACCACTTCTAGATGACTGGGCACAAAAGGACAAAATGGGTAGTTGAGCACTTTATTGGTTTTCCCTTAGACATTTGGATTTTCCCCATTGGATCAAGGGTTTGATTATTCCCCCCTCCCTATTTATTCCTTGTGAAATCATGTCCCCATCTCTTTAACGTTGTGATGCATAGCTAGTTGTGGTATTTTTATTAATTTACATTTTACATGATGTCCCAAACATATTGTGCCTGGCTAGCACATAAACCATCGGCATCAATTTTAATCATTGATACATAAAATACTAGATCCATGGTGGGGCCTTTGCCTTGAGCTCCACACCATGATCAAATAAATTATTTACGTCATGTGCAATTCAATACCATGGGTTCAAAACTGGGGTGTTAAAGTTGTCATGGGACATGTTTTCGATCTAGTATAGCATGAGAATGGCTTTCCCAATACTCTATCGCGTTCTCTTTGATTCCCTCTTCCATCCTGTATTGACATGCTTCTCCACAAATAAGATCATAACAAGCATCTTCGTCATTTTCATCTATCTTTACCCTGAATTTAGTGTATTTGTCCAGTGTTTTCTTGAAACGTGGAGCAGTTTTGACATTGTTGCGACCATTCGATTTCTTAAGGTGCTTCATTCCACAATAACAGTTGTAATTTCCCTACGAGCAGCTCTGATATCAGTTTTTCTTGACTTTCCAAATGCAGATAGTGCATTTGTTACATTCTCACCTACATTTTTATTTTTAACATCCTTAAAACCCAACAACTTTGTGGCGCATTTCAATTTTTGTGTTTTATGAATCCATGTAGGGTTTGAGCTTGTGTAATCACAGATTGTTGTTCAAAGTGCAACTTGATTATGTTACTAACATGCTCTCTGATTGTCCGATCAGGGGTCGGGTTTCCGAACTCTTCTTGTGTGGCATCATCCAACCCTCTTAAACAATTTGTAGCCATTCTGACATCATTGAAGCTCGCAATTACTATTGAGAAATCAAAGGGTGCATGATCTTGTGATGGATGGCCGGGATCTATCCCTACATAGGTTAATTGAATTTTGAAATTTTTTATTTCTCTAACCAAATAAGGGACTTTTACATTGTTGAATTTCATTGCCTTTCAATGAAAAATAAGTGAATTAGAAAAGTTTAAACAAATGCAATATGCAAGAAGATTTGTTTTTAAAGCACCAAAATTAAATGTTATGAATGTTGAAGAAAATTCACAATATGAGGGGTATGCAAGAGAATGTGTCTTCCAAATTTACGCGTGGGTTCACCGAATATTTCCCTACAGACGTATGTCCTTCCTCTCGATTGTAACTGGGCCTCTCAAAGGTTCTCACTCCAAATGGTTGTGAACCCACTTGGTTAAATAGCCCGCAGAGGAAACATAATCAGTTATAACAATGATGCACTGGGGTCGGTACCATCACCCATAAAAATCTAACCCAAGTACTACCAACTTCCCATAACAACCCTAACTAAGCTATACATTGTTTTGTGAGCTCCTGTGGAGCAGTTTAGTTTGTAGCTTAGATTGCATTTGCAATTGTATTTTAAAATGTTGAATTTCAATTTAGGGTGTAAATGAGGCCTATTTCAAGCCGAGTTGTATTCTTCCCAAAAGTGAAGAGGAAAGAATCCCAACCAACAAGGATTGAAAAATATCTCGTATGTGAAAGATGTGAAATTATTGACATAAAATGCTTTGCGTTGAGATAAGAATACCTTTAAATGTAAATAAATTTATTGTTCAATTGTTTTCATCCTTCTTGAATTGAATTTAACTATTTATAATTTATACACCATCTTATCATATTGCCTTAAGGAAGATTTTAATGCAACCACACTTTCAAGTGTGGTTGCAATGAAATAAAGTGTGGTTATTAAATTGAGCACATAGATCTGTGAACAAACACACAACTCAAAAAATAGATCACACAATTTACTCAGCAATTGAAGAATGAAATAGTGCAAAAATGGCTTGCAGCTATGAATGCTTTCATTAATAAAAAAAAGTAATCAGATAATAATTACAATGAAGTACAATGTCTTTAATAGCCACATGAAATTCGAATCCGCATGAGGAAATTTGAATTGATAGACTCTACTTGAATGTAGGTAACTAAGACCTTGTCTAAATCACTATTGGAGGACTCAGTGGTTAACTAACCTTGTCTAAACCATAACCGGAGTTCATCGAAGCTCTAAAACACAACTCAAGTGTTACTTTCAATGTTGACTAAGGCTAACTGACTGTGGTAGGTGAGAAATGCGCCCCTCATGAGTGCAGACAAGTAAACCTAGCGCTAACGGAATGTAGAGGACTAGAACTGAATGTAATTGACTCCTAACTTAGCTTGACTAGTGATTAACTGAACTGAACTGACCTTGGTAATTGGTTTCAGCACTCCCAGTGGCTCCTAAATTGTAGCGATTTGTCTAGGAGGCTCCTAAACTGATGCAATTAACTACAATCAGTGGCAGTAGGCCTCAATTAGTGTTCCCCACACTTTAGTAACTGAAACATGTGCCCCAATTAGGCCAAGTGGACCCAATGGTGCTAGTGACTATAAATAGACTGGATGGACTCCCGATTTAGACATGACTCCTGATTTAGACATATGACCAAATTTGGACAAGGGAGGATTAATAATCCTAACACCCCCCCTTAATGCTAACTTGGACAAACTATGGTCCTTGGTAACTAAGACCATAGGTCACCCATTACATCAAGTAAAATAAAGTAACTGCTTAATACAAGGAGCTGGGGCAAAAACCACATGGGAAAAATGTCCCCCCTCTATCTAAGAAGGTAGAATCAAATCTCAAGTTTGAAAAACTTGAAAATATGTTGCTGCAATCTTCATCTCTGTGAGGTAGCGAAGCAGCATGCATGGTGTGCTATGCATAGGTATTCTAGGGCCTGGCATGTAGACTTCTCCTTCTTCTCCAAAAATGATGATGGAAGGAAGGAGGAATGTAACCTATGTCTCTTGCTAAATGAAGAGGTCTATGATCATATCCATTATTCTGAATGTAGTGAGACTGAGCCCTTGCCATATAGCATCTTACAGGGAGTCTATTGCATCTCTCTGAAGGAGGTAAGATTGCATGGCATAGCACAAGGGTCTTTCCTTTCTGAGTGTCAAGTGATTTTCCAGTCATCTTCCTAGCTTCCAGTTTGGAAGTAGGGACTGAATCTAGATCTGAGTCACCCTGAATCTCAATCTCATAAACTGATAAAGATGGATCTTCAATACTAGTAGAAGTTGTAAAAGAAGTAGATGCAATGATTTTACCTTCCCTTGCAAGTGGCTACTGAGAGTGCACCGGTTCTAAAGGAGGCATGAAATGTGAGAACTCGTATGCTTTTGAAGCATGATTTGTAGTACCCTTTTCTATGATGCTCCCAGTAGAGATATATGTGATCTCCACTAAGTCGGGACCAAAGATCACTCGCTTTGGAGATCCAGTATGGGTCATTTGATAGACAGATAACAGGTTTGAAGCTAGGGAGGGAACAAATAGCACATCTTTGAACCTTCCATGTTCAATTTTGATAGAGCCCTTCCCTTTTGTTTTGACTTTACTTTTATTTCCCATCTAAATACTAGGACCATCAAAGGACTGAAAAGAAGAGAATGATTCTCTGGATGCAGCCATATGGTTGGAAGCTCCAGAATCAATGAGGAAGACATGTGCTGATGTGTAGCAAGTATTCAGTGCATGGCCTTTCCTTTGGTATTCTTCATCTTCTTCTTCTTCAGAGTCATCCTTACTTGCGCTAGAAGTTACAGAAATGTTATGTTTCTTCAAAAGAAGAGCCATTTCATCAAGTTATCTTCTCATAAAGGAGCTTTCTGAATGAAAGCCCCTTCCACAGTAAGAGCAGAGGACCTTGCCTTTGCCATTCTTCTTGCTTCTCTTCGAACCTGAAGATTCTTTTTACTGCTCTTTCTTCATAGGAGACTCATCCCTTTGCTTCCCTTTGTCCTTCGCTACCTTATTTCCTCTTGCAACTAGAGCTAAATCTTTGGAAGATTGAATGATCCCCATTTGGATCAATTTATCATTCTTAGAAATAAGAGATTGGATGAAGGAATTAAGAGTGGGCATCTTCTAATTTGGAGTAGTGAGCTTTACTGTTTGGAAGGTGGATACAAAGTCTGAGTAGTCTACATTGAGCTTTGTGAGAATGGAAAGGATGAGTTGATCTTCATCCTTCTCCACTTTGCATTGCTTCAACTGATATATCAGGTTCTTGAACTTTGTGAAGAATTCATTCAGAGATTCGAAATTGGATGGATTGAGAGTAATAAGATCATTTTCTAGCTGATGGATCCTCATCTCATCATGCTTATTGTTAAATTTTCATATGCTTAGCTAAAACATCAGTATTTCATTTCATTTTTCATAACAAAAGCATATAAACATGATCACTGAAAGAAACAGTATCACAAGAACAACACAGATTTATCTTGGAAAAACCTAGCAAAAGCTTCCTCAATATAGATGCCCCAAAAAGGTAAAAAGGTAAAACCAACAAGGAGATCAAAAACCTGATCCTCCTCCTTCTCCAGCTACTTCTCTCCTCCACAAGTGCACTACTCAAGTGAGTGTGTTTGTTCGAAATGAGGAGCACTACACCTCTATTTATATTCATCTGTTCACTTAAGTTAACTCATCTGTCATGTAGGCTCGAGTTAATCAAGTAGGCTCGAGTTACACATGTAGGCTCAAGTAACCACACTAGGGTGCTAATGACCCACCTTTACAATTAGAGGGGACTACCTCATGACTCTTATTAGTTCTTCCGATTAGGAGCATCGGGGTACAAAGTAATACAAGTGGTTCTCCCGGTAGGACCATCGGGGACCACGAAGAAATACATATAGAATATTCTTCAAAGTTACAATATTTCAATACTCCCACTTAACGAGAAGGGTATTCTATAACAACATCAACAACAACAATAATAGGAGAGAGATAGAGTACATCATCAACATCATCGGGGTGATACATCTATAAATCATTGGAAGCTCTTCAACTTCATGTAGTCTTCATCTTCAATCTTTAGTCTTCAACATCATCAGTACTTTGACCGCTTCGATCAGCAACTTCTTCAGTATATTGACTCTTCAATCAACAGCAACATTTTCAGCACTTTGACCTTTCGATCAGGAACATCTTAAGCACTTTGACCTTTCAATCAACAACATCATCTTCAACACTTTGACCTTTCGATTAGCAACATCATCTTCAACACTTTGGCCTTTCGATCAGCAACAACATCATCATCATACTCTGATCTTTCAATCAAAACATCTTCATGAAAACATCAACACCAACATCAAAATATCATCATCATCATACTCTAATCTTTCAATCAGAATCATCATTATCATTAGCCTCTGATATTTCGATCAAAAACATCATCAACCAAACATCATCATACTCTAACATCAACTCATCATCATCATACTTTGATAATATGGCATCATCATCATCAGGATCTCATCATCATCACATTCTGATCTTTCGATCAGAAACATCATCATCATCATCGCATTCTGATCTTTCGATCAGAAAACATCATCATCAGCAACTTCTGATCTTTTGATCAGAGAAACATCATCATCATCATATTCTGATCTTTCGATCAGAGAACATCATCATCATCACCAACAGCATCATCATTATATTCTAATCTTTCAATTAGAGAACATCATCATCATCAGCAACTTCTGATCTTTCGATCAGAGAACATCATCATCAGCAACATCGGATCTTTCGATCAGAAACATCATCATCATCACCACACTCTGATCTTTTGATCCGAAACATCATCATCATATTTTGATCTTTAGATCAGTATGTCATCATCATCATACTCTGATCTTTCGATTAGTACGACATCATCATCAGCAGCAACAACCTGCAATCCACAACTCAAAGACAAAAAGTCTTTGGATCAATTTTGGACTTAAAGTCCAGGGATGATACAATACCACCACATTCTCAACAACTGAAGTTACCGGATTGATTACGGGAGAATCAGTCCCTATCACTTTAGGACTAAGTCCAAGGACGATGCAATCCTACCACATTCTCGAGGACCAAAGCCACTGGATTGATTACGGGAGAATCAGTCCCTATCACTTTAGGACTATGTCCAAGGATGATGCAATCCTACCACATTCTCGAGGATCGAAGCCACCGGATTGATTACGGGAGAATCAGTCCCTATCAATTTAGGACTATGTCCAAGGATGATGCAATCCTACCACATTCTCGAGGACTGAAGCCATCAGATTGATTACGGGAGAATCAGTCCATATCACTTTAGGACTATGTCCAAGGATGATGCAATCCTACCACATTCTCGAGGACCGAACCCACTGGATTGATTACAGGAGAATCAGTCCCTATCACTTTAGGACTATGTCCAAGGATGATGCAATCCTACCACATTCTCGAGGACCGAAGTCACCGGATCTATTATGGACAGATGTCCCAGGATGATACAATCCCTCTTCATTCTTGAAGACCGAGGTCTCCGGATCACTTTAGGGTAAGTGCCCAGGGATGATACAATCCCACCACGTTCTCGAGGATCAAGGTCACCGGATCTATTGTGGACAAATGTCCTGGGATGATACAATCCCTCTTCATTCTCGAGGACTGAGGTCTCCAGATCACTTTAGGGAAAATGCCCATGGATGATACAATCCCACTGCAACATCACTACTCCCCCTTTCGAGGAAGGTCTTTCTGAACAACACCAAGCTTGTCTCGAAAGTGTTCGAACTCTACTCGAGGCAGAGGCTTCGTCAGTACATCATCATCCAAACCATCATCATCTACATCTTCATTATGTGAATACTGAACTATCACCATTTGTATCTCCAGTATGTGAATACTGAAAGCATCATCATCTATATCTTCAGTATAGAAATATTGAAAGAATCATCATCTCTATATTCAGTATAGAAATACGAAATCACCATCATCTGTATCTACAGTATGTAAATACTGAAATATCATCTATATCTTCAATATGGGAATACTGAAATCATCATCATCTATATCTTCAGTATGGGAATACTGAAATCATCATCATCTATATCTTCAATATGGGAATACTGAAACATCATCATCTCTATATTCAGTATAGAAATACTGAATCACCATCATCTGCATCTACAGTATCATCATCTACATCTTATCTTGTATGTAGAAATACCGGATTTCTACGTGTTACGTCAAAACACAGGGTTCTTTGTCATCACAACTATGGTTATCACATAGAATCATTGTAGTGTCCATATTTAGGTCAAAGAGACCTGATATCAGCTTCTGGATCCATATGGCTTCACAACTTAGTAGAGCAATCTGCTATGTATTCTTCTTCAACCGTGCTAAGAGAAACACTGGACTGTTTCCTGCTAAACCATGAACTCATAGCAGACCTCAAACAAAAGCATCTACCTGATGTGCTTTTCTTGTCTGAGATACTTCCAGCCCAATCTGCATTTGTGTAGCCATACAATATATACTCATGGCTACCATCATAGTATAGACCAAAGTCTATAGTCCCTTTCAGATATCTCATCACATGTTTTGCAGCTACTAGGTGAACCTGTCTTGGTTGAACAAGATATTGACTTAAGGTGTTCATAGCAAAACAAATGTCTGGTCTGGTATTTGTTAAGTACATCAATGACCCAATGATTTGTCTATAGTGAGTCACATCCACTAACTCTAATGAGTCATCAGCTAACAGCTTCAAGTTGGATTCCATGGTTGTGGCCATGACTTTGCATTCAAACATATTGAATCTCTTCAATATCTCTACCACATACTTTCCCTGGTTGAGAAAGATTCCTTCTGAACTTTTCCATACTTCCAGACCTAGGAAATAATGCATTAACCCAAGGTCTTTCATCTCAAATTCTTCTGCTAGTTTCTTCTTGCTTTCCATGATCTGTTTCTAATTCCCTATCAAGAATAAGTCATCCACATATAGTAATTGAATGATAGGTTCATCTTCTACAACCTTGTAGGAAAGGTTAGGATCGACTTTACTCTTGGAAAAGCCCATGCTCATCAAGAAACTATCTATTCTTCCATACCAAGCTCTGGGAGCTTGCTTCAGGCCATAGAGGGCCTTCTTCAAATTGCATTCTTGATTCCATTTGTCTTCAACTTCAAATCCTCATGACTATTCGATGTAAAACTCTTCCTCAATCATACCATTTAGGAAGGCTTGTCTTTACTTCATCATGGAAGAAACTACCATGATAGTTTTGAAGGAAGTGTACCTTGCTTCCTGGAGTAAGAGTCTCTTCAAAATTAATTCCCTCTTTCTGAAAGAAACCTCTAGCCACAAGTCTTACCTTACTTCTATCAGCAACATATCTTATCTTGCAAATCCATTTGGAAGATACCAGATTCTTACTTTCTGGTTTGAGTACTATATCCCAAACATCATTCTAGTATCATAACATCTTATATGAATTTGTCTTCTCAGGTCATCAACATATCCTAGTCTTCTGCATTCAACCTTGAAGGTTGGAACCCACTTTACTCTTGGTAAAGTCTCGATCCATCATGAAGCTATCCATCATGTCGTACCATGTCGAACTCGGATATAATTTCTGTAGTCACTCCCCCTGAAGTGGAGTATCATCTTCCCTCTTCATTATATATAGGTGGTTCTATGCTTAATATATACTGGTCAATAGAGTATGTCATGTCATAGTCTATTCTTTCTGAGGAAAATCATGAACCTTGCTTTGTACACTTGTTCTTGTAGATCCATGTGGAAGATACTACGTACTTCCCTGTTATTCTTTGATCATAGCTTCTTTCATAGGATTCTTTTCTTCATCTTGAGTTATCTCTTGTACCCATGGTGGTCGTCATGCTTCAAGGTGGATCTACCACTCTCTGAAGCTCTTTCTTCTGTCGTGTCTCTGACCCTGGGAGCTTCAGATTCATGTTTATTGGAGTGAATCTTGAATTGTCGTCACTTGTTCTTCAGAACAAGTCTCATCCTTCTTTTCTTGTAGGAGGTTGTACAGGACCTTTCCTACAATTCAAATGTACCAGTTGCATGGTTAGAACTATTTCATAAAACATATGCATAATGACAAATTCTTATGTATCATGCAATTGTTTAGTCAATACAACATTCATCCATATCTCACATAAACTTTCTAGATGCCTTCCATCTCTACCATGACATTATTGAGATTGTGCACTAATCCAATATGTCAGCAAAGAGGTTTTATAAGTAGCAATGGAGAGTTGTATAGAACCATGAACTACTTACCCATCACATGCATATTAGTAGTATACAGTCATTAATGCAAACAATCTATCATGCATAACACATCAACTGAATATAATCAAATGTATAACAAAACAATATCATGAAATGACAATTGAATACTTATCTTTTATTTGTTTCATGGGTAGAATTCATCTTGATCATTCTGCTTTATCATCTTCTTCATTCATGAAATCATCATTTCTTATCCAAATGATAAGATGAATAAGAGGTTCTTCAAGAATTGAGTTCTTCATATTCCTCATCGCTTGAGGGATCTTCTTTGAATGGTGAGAGCTTGATCTTCAATTTCTCCCATCTTCTTCTTCTCTTCTTATGAGTCGAGCTGAAAGCAATTACTTCCTTCTGGCATACATTCTTTTCATGAATGAATCCCATGATCCTGAGAGGCCATTCAAGGTGGCTATCACCACTTCTGCATTCTTCACTTCTTCTTCTACTGCTTCAAGTTGTTCTGCATTCTGGATCTTCACATTCTTCAACTATTTTCTCAAAGCCATCTTCTGATTTAAGTTCTTATCTTCAAATAGCTTGATCAAGGAATCAAACATCTTTGGTGTCTTTAGGGAAGACACTTGTGGTACAAGTTGATCCTTGATTGAATCAACAATGATCTTCTTGGCCTTGATCAAGTTCTTCTTGTGTAAGGCTTTGAGCCTCATCTCCGTATGGAATTGGAACCTCTCTACTCATGTAGGTGTCCAATTCATTTTCTTCAGAGAGATCAAATACTTCCATGCTTGGAAGTTGTCAACTTTACCAATATTATCATCAAGCTGATGTGATAGATCACTTTGAAATGAGAACCTCAAATGCAAATAGCAAAAGATTAGATCTTACCGATTTGAGGTGTTCGTCCTGCTTCCAGAGCTAGCTGATATAGGGTTTGTCAAAGAAACCCTAATTTTCAAAACTTTAAATATTTAATATTTGATTGGATAGAATGATATATCTCTTCAAATGGAGCTGCCTAATGTACTCCTTTTCTGAAAACAGTGGAGGAAAGCTCTCGGAACAGGAAGCCCTAGTTTTCCAATTTCTTCTGCAGACATGCCTGTCACTACATCTATGATATCTCTAACATTTCTGCTCCTCTATGTATAAAATTTGTCACTGAGGTAACCTCACATCTCCCTGATTCAACACTATAGGTTGCAGCAGAATTGGTTTCACCAATTGGGATTTATGATCCTTTTCCCAAGGTGACCTGTTACAAGACTGTTCAGAATAGTGAAGTTGTACTGCATGCCACGTGTCACTGTTTCATCTTCTGGTTCTAAAATTTGGACTACAGAATTTACAGTCCGTTATATTTCTATAACATCTTCAAGAATTTAATTTGGACCTCTTTATCCCGTGCTATATCAATTTTCCCCAGGTGTCCTGTTTAGGGATGAATTCTGGAGGAGGTTGGAACCCTAACTTTGAGGGATCATATCTCCTAGAATATAGTGAATCAGAGGATGAATTTTGGATACAGTGTACATAACGATTTTATGTTCGTCCTCTGATATTTTTAGCTCTTGATCCTTCTCCAAGATTGGGATATAGCGAATGTACCAAAACTTAGCAGTTTTAGTATTTAGGGTTTTTCTAGCTCGGGGTCAAACTAGGGTTTGACTTTCTCGGAGTTTCACCCAACCAAAAATTTTGATCCAGGTCTCTAAACTTTGATTTTGATGAGGATAGAAATCCTATGCCAGGCTCACTCAAAAATTCCTCTTCAGTAAGAAGCCCTAATTTCCCTCACCGAAAACTGAAAATGCTCGGAATCGAATTTCGCTTCGACAAAAAGATGCACCCTTCAATGGAGAGTCAGCCTAGCCTTCTTTTGCTGATCGATTGTGGAGAGAGAACCAAAAAGTAAGAATCCATAGCTTATGTAGCTTGTGAAAGCTGTCCTATTCAGGTTAGCTCTTATACCATGTTAAATTTTCATATGCTTAGCTAAAACATCAGTATTTCATTTCATTTTTCATAAGAAAAGCATATAAACAGGATCACTGAAAGAAATAGTATCACAAGAACAACACAGATTTATCCTAGGAAAACCCTAAAGGGAAAAACTTAGCAAAATATTCCTCAATATAGATGCCCCAAAAAGGTAAAAGGGTAAAACCAACAAGGAGATCAAAAACCTGATACTCCTCCTTCTCCAACTACTTCTCTCCTCGACAAGTGTGCTACTCAAGTGAGTGTGTGTGTTCCAAATGAGGAGCACTACACCTCTATTTATATTCATCTGTTCACTTAAGTTAACTCATATGTCACGTAGGCTCTAGTTAATCATGTAGGCTCAAGTTACACATGTAGGCTCAAGTAACCACACTGGGGTGTTAATGACCCACCTTTACAATTAGAGGGGACTGCCTCATGACTCTTATTAGTTCTTCCGATTAGGAGCATTGGGGTACAAAGTAATACAAGTGGTTCTCCCGGTAGGACCATCAGGGACCACAAAGAAATACATATAGAATATTCTTCGAAGTTACAATATTTCAACACTTATTAAATAAGGAGGCAAGATTGTCCCAAACCTCCTTGGGAGTCTTCAATACTTGGATGTGAAATTCAAGATCTCTAGAGACTGAGGAGAGTAAGTGTCCATGGGATTCATCAAGCCTGTTCATGTACTTAGCTTTGTCTTTATCTGAAGCTATCTCTGCCTCAGTTTCTTCTATGAGTCTGAAGAGCTGCTTGGTGCGGAGCATTACCACCATGTCTTCCTTCCATTGGTGATAGTTGAAGGGAGTGAGATGCTCCACTAGATGAGCCATTTTGAATGTAGTAAGAAGGACTGAGCTACTGTAGCGAATGCAGTGAGGAGAAAGGGCTGCTTGTAGCGAATACTATAAGAAAATTTGATAACCTGTCACACAATCAAACATACAAAGTAAGGTCGACAGTCTGCACTTTTGGAATTTCGTTCACACCCAGCATAGTTGATCAAGCAAGCTTGATCAACAATTTCCTAACTTGGGATATTAAGTGGTAAATTCTTCGCTTCTGGTGCAATACTGGAAGGAGAAATTTGCTCAAAAAAAATGATCCAACTGGAGATCTGAGGAGGAGAGGTGTCTTGTTCGCCGCAGCTCTGATACCATATTAAATTGAGCACATAGATCTGTGAACAAACACACAAATCACAAAATAGATCGTACAATTCACTCAGCAATTGAAGAATGAAACAGTGCAAAAATTCCTTGCAGATGTGAATGCTTTCATTAATCAAAAAGTAATCAGATAATAATTACAATGAAGTACAATGGCTTTAATGGCCACATGAAATTCGAATCCACATGAGGAAATTCGAATTGATAGACTCTACTTGACTGTAGGTAACTAACACCTTGTCTAAATCACTATCGGAGGACTCAGTAGTTAACTGACCTTGTATAAACCATAACCGGAGTTCATCGGAGCTTTAAACACAACTCAAGTGTTACATTTAGTGTTAACTAAGGCTAACTGAATGTGGTAGGTGAGAAATGCGTCCCTCATGAGTGCAGTCAAGTAAACCTAGTGCTAAATGAATGTAGAGGACTAGAACTAAATGTAATTGACTCCTAACTTATCTTGACTAGTCATTAACTAAACTGAACTGACCTTGGTTGGTTTCAGCACTCCTAGTGGCTCCTAAATTGTAGGGATTGGTCTAGGAGGCTCCTAAACTAATGCAATTAAGTGCAATTAGTTACAGTAAGCCTCAATTAGTGTTCCCCACACTTTAGTAACTGAAACATGTGCCCCAATTAGGCCAAGTGGACCCAATGGTGCTAATTACTATAAATATACTGGATGTACTCCCAATTTAGACATGACTCCTAATTTAGACATATGACCAAATTTGGACAAGGGAGGATTAATAATCCTAACAGTGGTTGAAATGAAATATTCCTTAAGGCAATATGATAAGAGGGTGTATAAATTACAAAGAGTAAATTGTATCATTTAGAAGATCAAAATGGTTATCATCATGTTGTCTTATGCATATAATTTACACTTAAATGTGAGTCTCTATTTGATGCAACCTATGACACCCATTGCATAAACTTTAATATAAAATCCATTGACACAAGTTACGCTAACATATAATCCAATCTTTTTGTATGCTTGCAATCAATTCTCTTTTCGTAAAAAATAATAACTTCATATAAGCACTATCTAAATCAAATGCTTCACGTTCAAATAAAAATAACTTTATGTAAACAACTTTATTGTTCAATTGTTTTCATCGTTCTTGAATTAACTTTAAACTCTTTGTAATTTATACACCATCTTATCATATTTCCTTAAGGAAGATTTTATTGCAACTGCACTTGAAAGTGTGGTTGCAATAAAATCTTCCTTAAGAAAATATGATAAGATGATGTCTAAATTACAAAGAGTTTTGTATCATTTAGAAGATCAAAATGATTATCATCGTGGTGTCTTATGCATATAATTTACACTTATGTGAGTCTGTATTTGATGCAACCTATTCCACGCATTGCACAAACTAATATAAAATCCATTGGTCCACACGTTACGTTAACATAGAATCGAAAATCTTTGTGTATGCTTGCAATCATTTCTCCTTTCGTAAAAAATAATAACTTCATATAAGCAGGCTATCAAAAAATATAACTTCATAAACTATAATATTTTGATGAAATAATGATAATTGTTTAATATTTTCATGACAATGTTAACCATAGATGCACATTTTATTTTACTTATCATATTGCAATTGTTTGTTAAAAAAATAGCAAATAAATACAAGCTCAAGAATAACATTTTATTTTACTTATCATATTGCCATTGTTAATTAAAAAATTAGCAAATAAATTATAAAAGCTTGAATAACATTTAGTTTAAGTTTATCATATTACCATAGTTTGTTAACAAATTATCAAATAAATACAAGCTTGAATAACATGTCATTTTACTTATCATATTTTCATTGTTTGTTAAAAAAATAGCAAATATTTATACTAGCTCAAATATTCTCTAAATGTATTGATTTTCATATCTTTACAATGATCCCTTACATCTCATATTCAAGGCTAATGAATTCTTGAATTTGTCATAGTTTTTTATTTTCTTTGAGATCATCATTGTCATGAATACTTAAAGCCATACGATTCCTAGTCATTTGTACATGATTATTGACGATTGTTTAAGTTCAATCAAGTGTGTCACTTGTAAGTTAGTTTGTCACCAAAAATATCAATAAATTTAAACATGCAATATACTTAATAAAAACATTTTTTCTAAATTATTCATGATCTTATTTAGAGTGTACAAATCCTTGAACCAAATTCTACAGAGGCTTTCCATTTATTATACATATACTATATTTCATTAATCATTATACACACAACTATTAAAGTTATGTGAGTTGTTATGAACAATTAGTTTCTATATTAAATACAATTCGTAATGTTAATTATCATCATTATAGGAGGTCTATGGAAAGGTTTTTGTATGTTCATTAATATGAGTGATAACCAATTTTTTGTTAATTAAATTTTAAAATTTTAAATAATTTCATCAATGCACAATATGAAATATCAACATAGTACATACACAATGTAATGTATAACATAGAATATGCAATGTGTAACATAGAACATGTAATGTGTAACATAAAACATGAAATATTAGTATGCAATAGGATATATATAAATTATGAATTTGAACACTATGAAAATGAATATATGAATATGAAATTAAAATCATATTAAAATCGATGAAATGAGAGATAAGGCTATAGAAAAGATGAGGAAATAAGTGGAATGTTAAGAGGAGAATATGCAAGTCAACCTATGATGGTGCAATCAACTCCCATTGAGAACAATCTTTGTAACTTTTAACATAAAAATTATATATATGTGAGACTATATTATCAAAATATAAAATTCATTTGTATGTGAGGTTATGTGAGGCTAATGGATATAAGCATATTCATTTAGAACTAGATATTATGCTAGAATATTATGCA
>LPNX010653050.1:104470-119445 GCA_001517045.1 Pseudotsuga menziesii
GTGAAATTTCACACAATAAATGACATCGGAATATTTAAAAGAAAAATCAGTGGGAAGCCAACATAATATTATACAATTTGTTTTTTTACTGCAAGTCGAAATTCACATGGCATATATGCGTTTCAAGAACTTATATCTAGCACACGAGTAAAAAATAAGGTTTTCATCGCCAAATTTGGCCAAAAAGTGTTACCCACCTTCATGGGCTTATAAAAATTCTCTTAATTTTACCCTTTTTTTTAAAACACTATTATAATCAAAATATATCACTTCTTTCTCTATAATATAAATGATCTTTTTTTATCGATATAATAATGACAACATTAACTTTTTATCAACTAATATACTACAACCAAATTCACATAACATTAACATTCTCTCATTTTTATTTTTTTAAATTAATTGGGGTCTTTGTTAACACTTCAAGGGATTTTAATTTTTAATGTCTTTGGAATGCTACATATTTTTCTTCATTTAGGGATTAGAATTCTTAATGTCTTTGGAATGGTATGGTTTGATGGTTAGCCCTCTTCCAAATCCTACATATTTTCTTAATTTTATTTCCTATCACAACAAAAACAAAATTCATTTTCATTGATTACCAACTATAAATTTTATCTAACTAATAAAACACTATGATTTTACACAAATTTCTCTATAAACTTTTTCAAAATGTTTAGTACTGACATTTTGATCTATTTTATTAATTTTGTTTACTTTTATTTTTCCAAAAAATCATTTTAATGGATCACTAAAACTAAAACTATTTTTTTTTTAATATAATATTAAAAATTTACTCAAACTTCTTTGTTAACTTACTAAAAATATTAAATACTTAAGAAAAATTTATAATCTAATGTATTGATTTTTCTCAAAACAACTAAGCTCCAGAAGTTCTTATACTACTCATTGGCATACCATAATGGATAGAAATGTAGCAAATCACAAAATTTCACTATAATAAGTTTATGGGATATGTACTTGTGCATTTGACACACATACTCATTGTGGCTTTAGAGCTACCAATAGGTCTCAACTAGTTTTATATGAAACTTTAAACCCATAATCTTATTATCCATGCATATTAATTTTCTTATATGTTTTGTTATTCCATATCAATTAGCATACAAACAAAAATTCATAATAATTTATAATTTTGTTAATCTATTCTAGATATACAATATTTATAATATTTTGTGATTTTATCAACATAATAAAAAATAGCATAATGCATCAATAACAAAGGTAAGGTATGTACATATTTTCCTAAATCAAATAGTGAAATGTTACATAGAAATAATTTTTTTATTTACAAACAAATAGATCATATACATAAATTTTTAGTCTAGTTAAGATTTATTATTATTATAATGTGGGAGTACGTTTTTTTATAATTATAGATCTTAATTATAAAAAAATCTTATATTAAACTATTATACTAAACAAATATTATAATTCAAACATAATATTATCTATTTTCTAGAGATTTCACATTAAAAAAAATGAATTTAAAATTATGAATAAATACTAGATTTATATAACAATCTTTACTTACACACGCTCAACATACCAAAATCTTCTTATACCAACACTTATCCAAAACAACTATTTCACTTTCACACTCACATTACCTCAATAAACCCCTACAATGACAATACTTATTTTATATAAATATTTCAACCAAACTATAACTTTGACAATAACTATGATCAAGCATTATCCCCTTCACAAATTCTTATTAAGAAAAAAAACCATATAAAAAAACAATAAAAACTTATACTTATCCAAAACAACCATTTCATCCTCACCCTAACCCTAACCCTCACCCTCACCTTCACCATCACCCTACCTCAAAAAGCCTTACATTCACATGCCTCACTCCACCATTAGGATACTTATTTTGTATAAAAATCTTAATCAAGCTATCATTTTTTAACAATGGATATACTCAAGTACCATACCCATCAAAAACATTCACATGCCTCACTCCACCATCAGGATACTTATTTTGTATGAAAATCTTAATCAAGATATATTTTTAACAATAGATATGTTCAAGTACTATTCCCATCAAAAAGCTTTTACTAAATCTTATTAACAAATTTAAGAAAAGTTTATTAGATCTTATTAACAAATTTAAGAAAAGGTATATGTAGAAGCAATAAAAACTTAATCCAAACGTTTGAATCATTATCAATTTATTCCAAAAATTCAAAAATACATATCAATTTATTCCAAAAATTCAAAAATACATATCTACTCTCCATGGATGAGTTTTCCAATACCATGGTTATAGATTACTTTTTTTCCTTTCATACCTTTCCCTTCTATCGCCTCATAGCCTTTCACTTCTCTAAATTCAACTACTACATTGTATATTTATATATTGTATATTTTCACACTATCATATCACATCATAGTTTATTGAGTTTTCAATACCATGGTTATAGCTTCTTCTTTTTTTCTTTCATACCCTTTCCCTTCTCATCGCCTCATAGCCTTTCACTTCTCTAAATTCAACTACTACATTGTATATTTTCACACTATCACATCATAGTTTATTGTTAAATGATACCATTTCATTTTAAGAAATATTAAAAAACTTAAGATTTTTTTTTATGACTAGGGGAATCAGCAACTGGGGTCGGGATGGTGCTCACATGACATGGGGTCTAGGGATCCATTCGTGCTACCATTATCACCCTAGGTTCCTCACACCCGCCGCAAGACATGGGACATAGGTAAACCCAGGTGGGATTGATCTCGTGACCTTCAATTTACAACAACTAACTTCATAACAACGGAACCACCAATGAGACACACCCGTGCGGGCTAATATTAAAAAAAATTAAGTTGCATATTCTTTAGCATGATGTTTTTTCGTCGAGAAAATGTACATTTCATTATATTTATAACAAAATACATTGTATAGAGGAAAGTGTTTAGTCATATTTGGTCTTTGTCATATCACATTATAGTCTTGCATAACAATTTTTCTGATGTTTGCACATTATTATAAACAAAAGCGAATTATATATAGATTCTCAGTCCATGAAATTCAAAATGTTTATGACAGTCAACTTGAAAGTTCATATCAAAATCAAAATACTAGTGTGGCTCTATGTGTATAGCCATATAATATGTGAGTTGAATTATACAAATGACATAAAACTATCTTGGGAGTACTATATATCCTCAAATATCTCAATAATCAGATGGCTCTAGGATCATATTCAGTGACATTTTACTCATTGGAGTCCCATTGAAGCCAAATGTTTTCCATCTGTTACAGACCAAGTTTTGATAGCTAGTCAACCTCTATATTATTTTGTCTGTACATGTGATGGAAGTTGATGAACTGAAATTGCTCAGATATTCTATTCAAATCCTATATAATGGAATCTAGATAAATATTAGTAGACTTTTTTTCTTGTTCCTCTAGTATATAAGTAATAGAGAATCACTAATAATCTAGATATAATGGATGCCAAGGTTGAGAGAAAGTAGTAAGGTATACCTAAGAGCTATCAGGTCCTCCCGATTGCTAGAAGCACGTCCCGGTACCACAACAAACTTGAATTGATCATGAGAGTCATTGATGTATATAACAGCCCCTATCCCCACCTTTAGATGAATTGTCTTGGGAAGCACCATAAAAAAAAATCCTAGCATTTAGTCTTGTCAATGGCTGGGTCTTTGAGAATATGAATCTTGTTTTGATCATTGACTTATGGAAATAAGATGAGCGTGGCTAATGCTTTCATACTACAGACTTTCGAGGGGACATATGAATCCTGAAATATTTCGATATTCCATGCATACCAAACATATTGGATAATAATCACAAGTAGATCCTGATACTCATTATATTCATCATTTTGTAACCGATTCGAAAGAGCTTCCTGTAGATGAGGTCCTTTCCAATGAAAATTCATACCCCTGATTTTGGATACGTCTCTCAACAAGTTGATAATATAGGGACATGATAGGAAAATATGATCAATAGACTCACAACAAGATCTACATAAATGGCATCAACTAGGCTCAATTTCATTATAAACGTTGGCACATATTTATACTTGGATTGATTATTAAATATATAAAATAAATAAATAAAGCATTATATTTATTTATATTCATCACAATTAATGATTTGACTATTGATTTAAAATACAATTAATATTTTGACTCTTAATTTAAGATACAAATTTGTAAAGATTTATATATCTAAGATAAGAATAGCCTAGCAAGTATGAATGATGATTTTTTTTAGTAGTAAAGTTTTAGTATGTGCTTTACTGAGTTTCAAATATATAAAAAAATAAAAACTTGAAACAAAGTACAAAAAATTTAAAAGAATAATGAAATGAATGTTGAGAAACCTTATAAAATTAAAATATTAAAATAATTACAATTTATAATAAGATGAATATTGAGAAAACTTTATTAAACAACTTTTAAAAACAATTATATTTTTTTTATAAATTCAAAAAGAAAATATAAGCAAACTCAAAAACCTAAAGAAAAGAGATATGAATCTGGGAAGACCTTATATAACTAAAATCCTAAAAATAATTATGGGTTTCTATCAATAAAGGCATAAAGAAATGTGAGTAAGTTTATACTGCTTTTTACCATATTGTTTTAGGCAAATTGACTCTATTTCTATTTTGGATTAGTTTTCTGGTCCTCTTTTCTATATTACTCATGCCAATTAAGAGTTACAATTAAATTAAGAGTTATAATTAAAGGAAAATAAGATTTTTTTAAGTAAAAATTGATTTTGTTTTTAAATAAATTTGAGTTTTTTTATATATTTTGGAAAACCATATAAATTTTTTATATAAAACTTTTACATAAAATCATAATAAAATTTTACATAATTATTTTTCAATCCACACTTTAAAATATCAATATTAGACAATAATGTATTATTTAATTTAAATATATATATTTATGATTAAATTTATTTTTTTTAAACTCTTCCAATAATATTCACTTTATTATATATAAAATTCCTTTCTATGTGGTATGTCTTCTCCTACATAAAAACTAGTCCTTATTGCTAATATATCTATTTCCACCATACACATATATGGCGACCTCTTCCACCTTGCAAACTTCGAGCTAGTTAGATTTTGCTAAAGTTATGGTTATTGTTACCATTTCTTTTATTGATATTGTTACATCGTTACTCTTTATATGTTTTGAACCCATAGGAAATTAGCCTAGAAATGGTTAGTTTCTCTTTACCTAGTACTCAAGGTTGAATGACAAAAGCGGATGATGTTTCATCAATATTCTAGTTGATTGGATACTCTTTATATGATTAACTCAAAACTTACTTTATAATTTTGTACACATGATTCATGCCAACCTCCACTTGGAATCCACCATGATAACATCGTCTTCTAGATTTAAGGGAAGCTCATGCACACGTGATCTCAAGATTGGGATACTTCAGAACCCTCATGCAAACATACCACCACCTTCTCATTCCAGTTTTGAACACAATCAATCGTCTAGAAGGAATTATGAATCTACCTGCTCATAGTTGAATCTTCATCCAGCTAAATGACACCCAAGCTCATCCCGATAGCTTCAACACTCAGCCTAATTTCCTGATCATTCTGACAATTGTCATGGGGTTGAGCTTCGAGGATGCTATAATATCCAAATTGATTGCAATATCAAAGGACTGGCTATTGGTACTACCATGGTTAGAAGCAAGAAAACAAAGCACAAGCACCCTGTTGGAACGAGTCATTCTCATATGTTGTGCATCATGTACAAGTAAGAGAAATCTAGTACATGCTTCTCTGGTGTAGTTCATCTTAAAGGTCATTGTCTCCTGAGCACAATGGAGGATCGAATGCAAAATAATCTTCAATGTCCTGAGAAAAAGAAGTTCATTCAGAATCTGGGGCATCTCATGGAGGATTTGGTACCCGATACACCAAGACACACACTCTGCTATGGTATACAAAGGCTCCATTGATCCAAACTATTTGTGAAAGTGTCACAGGAATGCTTGAATATAACAATGACATAATCATTTTGGTTGATAGACTAGACCATCTAGAAAATTGGACCAGATGCCTGGTGAAGGGGTAGATGAATTTTGATGTGAAACTGAACGCACTAGACAAAGAGATCACTAACAAGGTCTTCAGTAAACCAGTTTCATCCACACTACAAGCTATCCTCATCTACTGCGAGCACCATGACTTCCCACCTTGAGGAGAACACTCAAGGGTGAAAGGAGAAAGAGACACAAAAGTGGATTACAATACCCAACCCATTGATATTTCAGACTCATATTAGCCTTCTAATACTCATGTTGGCGGGGGTACTCTTGAATTTCCAACAATTATGGATATGGGGGTCACTAGTCAATCCAAACATGTGGAGGAGAGAGTGTTGGAGGAGAGTACATAATTTATTCAGCGAGAACTTTATTTTTGGCATAAAAAACGTAATAAAAATAAAAAAAAATTACATAATATTTAAGCATATAAATAATAGAGTATAAGATGTCATATTTTGAGTGAGCTCTTCAATTCAAAGCCCTACTCCAGCAAACAAAACAAGCTAGTCAGGTCCAATTGAAATATTAGACTCAAAACCACATACTTCAACTATAGAAAAAGTGATCCTAACTGTGGTTGATCCTTGGCTCTTTTGCAAATGATTAATTCATTGACATACCCAAAAAGACTTCAAAATAATGGATTTAGAACAGAATTAGGGATTAAAGAGATCATTGAGTTAATAGTGAACATCATCCCAAGCTATTAAAATTCCAAGTAAGGAGATTCACTTACGAGGAAAGTGAATCATGGGTTCCAATGTCATCTTGAATTAGATCCAATGAAAAAAATGAAAAAAATTAGCAAGTGATATAAATGAGCCTCATCAAATTGTTTTTCAATTAACTGAAAAAACTAAGTTCAATAATTTTCATTATGTTGGGGAACAAAACAGCCTTTATCAAAACCAAATTATAAGCCTTCAATTGATCCTTCTCTCTCTGTCTCTGTCTCTCTCGAGTGTATCTCTCTCTCTCTCTCTCAAAGTAGAGATTAGATCCTCCGATAAACATTACCGTTTGAGGTATTCAAAGCCTTCCTCAAAGGAATGTGAGTGGCCAATAATTAATGTGGGAATTGGTCTATACCCTAATGGAGGTGTTGACGTTGAACCCAACATGGATGGTTTCCTAGATAATTCAGGAATATGTGGATCTTTGCAATTATATGTTTACGAGAGTCATGATACACGCATATGGAGAATTGTGGATGTAGCTCAACATGGATGGTTTTGCAATAATTCAAAAGTTTGAATATATGGTGTCCAAAAACTCAAGAATTCCACTCAAAAGCTACAGGTTTGCAAGGGTTATGAAGCAATTTCATGAAGCTCTACCTAGTCAAAGAATTGTTTTCCAAACTAAGATTTTGAAGAACGTTTGGTTATGTTTACTTATGATATTTTTCTTTTCAGTCATTGTTTAATTTTAATTATCAATGTAAGGCTTGAGAGGAAGTGTTAAATACAAGGATTACATGTGTAATAAAGTCACCTTAGTTACTTAGGTTATAAAAGTTAAAGTTTAAATCATTATTAGATTTTAGGGTTTTTGACAAATAAGACATCTCAAACTCTTTATTTTAGAGATAAATCTCATAGATAGGGTGAAGTATTTTCATAATGTAATATTGTGTTACTATGTTCATCAATTTCTCACCACTCACTTCACTAAAAAGTAACTAGGATTTTTCCATTTGGTGATCTAGTACCTTTTGTAATACCTTCAACCCTTCAAAACATAGGGGAGAAGAGAAGGACTGTAGTTGTGGTACCCAAGAAGGAGAACCTAGATAATTCCTATAAATGAGTCATGAATGGTGATAATAAAAAATAGTGTCACTTTTGAATTGCTTCAATATCCTAGAAATATTAAAGATATCCTAGAGTCTAGAAATATCAATTTAACAAAATAAAACACACCATAATCCACTTGTAATTTGATAAATAGGTGGAAATAACTATTACTGAGAAATAATAATAAAATATCCATGGCTCTTAGTTTAGGAATGTAATCATGGTTTATACCACATATTTGATAGTGTATGCATCCAATACTTGATCATTACTTGAGCACTAATATCAATTGATATACCATTACTCTCATTGTTACCTCTAGTTTTTTCACATTTCTAGTAACCTACAAATTCAAATCTCTTTGTTTTCACAGAGTTGTGAGGTTATGGATGCAAAAACATTGGAGATTGGAATCCTAAGGTTGATATTAGTACCTTTAATTTTTTAAATACCTTGATAGTTTTATGGTTGCTAACCCCAAGGGTCCTCCTGAATTGATACCATTATAGTCTTATAGTTTTGAACCCAAAGGGTTCTAAATTGGTAGACTCTCATGTGAAAGCTCACATAGACCTCAATATCAAATAACATTGATTCCCTTGGGGTTACCACTTGATATTCCATCCGGTGATTACCATCATCCTCCGTCCTAAAAACCATGGAAAAGGGGGGAATCTGCATGGGTCTAGAAATGTAGTAACATCCTCCCTTGGAACTACAAGTGGGTGAGGGAGCGAGGAACTATATTTCCCTTGATAAATAGTTTTATTGTTGGATTAATTAAGGTGGGATTGTGCTATTTTTTATATTTAACTACTTCATATGAGAGTCAGGTTACCACTTGATATTCCATTTGGTGATTACCATCAAGGCCTCCATCCTTAAAACCTTGGAAAAGGGGGGAATCTACATGGGTCTAACAATGTAGTAACATCCTCACTTGGAACTACAAGTGGGTGAGGGAGCGAGGGACTATATTTCCCTTGAGAAATAGTTTTATTGTTGGATTAATTAAGGTGGGATTGTGCTATTGTTTATAGTTAACTACTTCATATGAGAGTTAGGTATACCATTTAATATTTAAAAACAAAAACAATAACCCAACAATAATCCTCTTAGCCAAAAAAAACTTGATCTTTTATAGAAATAAAAATTATCCTTTTCTAAATGAATTAAAAATCCATCTGATTCCTTTATCAAGTATAGACAACATAGAAGACCTCTATCATAATTTTACTACAACCATCTCATATTCTATTAATAAGTTTTCAATTGAAGTTTCGAGTAATAAAGGAAATAGAAAAACCAACTCTTGGTATGATCAAGATTGTAAAAGTGCAAGGAGAGAAATTAAGGAATCTCTTGATGCGTCTCTTAAAATTGACAAGATAAAAATATACAAAGCCCTACCTAAAAGGAAAAAAATGCAATATATTCATAAAAGACAAGAAAATCTCTTACACCTCTCTAATGTGGCTCCTAAGAAATTCTGGAGGTAGATTCTAACTAGAAAAACTAAAGATAATAATAGAATTTATTTACACAACTGGAATTCCTATCTTAAAAATATTTATGAATCCCCAAATGTCATAGATAACTTTGAAACCCTGCTCACAACAAAAGAAGTTTACTCATTAGAAGACATGTATTTTTGGGTTAACCGCCTAGCAAATGGAAAAGCTAAAGACATTGAAGGTTAGCAAGGGTTCCTCATCCCTCACATCCACAAGCTATTTAATCAAGCGGTCAAGCAAGGGTTCCCTAAACCATGGACTCAGACCCTCATTATCCTTATTTTTAAAAGTGGGGATACAAATAACCCCTCTAATTATCGAACAATTATGATTATCCCTCTCTTTGCCAAGTTATATGGTATTATATTGGAAAATAAGACTCAGCATATGGCTTGAAAGTGAAGGTGAGAAGGCTAAATCCCAAGTGGGTTTTATAAGATAACACTCAACAAAAAACCACCTCGTTACACAAGATCATTATGGAGGAATGTCATAATGCTAAATCCAATCCCTTTTGTTTCTTTGTGGAATTTAGAAAGGATTTCGTTACGGTACCTAGAAATAACCCTATGGAATATATTAGAAGAACTAAAGGTTCCTTTCGAGTTGAGAGCTTTTGTAATAAGGCTATACGAGAATGTCATTTGTAAGTTTAAGAGCAACGAGGGGTGGTTGAAAGATATTAAATTTAATATCGGAGTTAAATAAGGTTTCCCCCTCTCCCCTACCTTATTTGGCATTTACATCGATAAGCTAGAAGGTTGTTTAGAGGAAGAAAGTTGTGCTGGAATGATCTTAGCTGGAATAGTCATCATCCTTTTTCTCTATGCTGATGATATTGTTCTTCTGGAAAGGTGTCCATCTGATATTGATATGCAACTAAGACTTCTTAAGGATTTTTTCTCTCACATGGGTATGATTGTTAACACTGACAAAACAAAACTCACTGGTTATCAAATCCAAGAAGGACACTTATGCTAATTGTGTGTATGACAATAGAAACTTGGAGGAAGTGTCTTCTTACAAATACCTAGGAATTGATATTCATCACAAGCTCAACTCGAACTATTGCATTGAGAAAAGGATTAATGGAGGGTGGAAAGATTATTTTGGTCTTGAAAATAATTCTAAAGTAGCAAACCTTGTGATGTGGGATAAAAAGAAGATTCTCTTTGAAAATTTAGTCACTCCTTTTATCTTGTATGGGTGTGAGGTTTGGGGTTGTAGCATCTCTAGAGAATCATGGAGAAAGATTGAGCAAATACAAAAACTTTTTATAACGTATAACCTCAAAATTAAAAGCAATACACACTACCTCATTCTCCTTATAGAAGTGGGTCTTTCCTTTATCGAGAGCCTAGATATGACTAGGCTCTTGTTATACAAGCACAAAATCAATAACATGGGAGACCATAGAATTCCTAAGCTAGCTTTAAATTCCATCCAAAACCACCTAAGGCTCAAGCGAGGTTGGTATAAAGATACCATGTCCTGGTTAGACCATTGGGAGATCAACAAAAATGTTGCATTGCAAAATATTAATAACATTAAAAATATTGTTACTTCTAAGTTTAAAGAGAAAATGTGGTGTGAGAAAGTTATAGAGGCTAAAAGAAAATTAATATATTATAAGGAGGTCAATTAGGGTATTTTTAAGGATTCGAATATTATATTTAAGTATATTATTCTAGGCGATTGTTTTGGATTGAAAAAAACATGTTTATAGATAGGTAGGAGAATATTAAATATGAAACATAAAATTAACACTAAAATGTTTTTAATTTTAGACAAATATTATGATAAAAAAACATATTTTATGTAAATATAGGCGATATTCAACACCAAAAATGACCAAATAACAAATTTATTTTTTTGATAAAAACCCAAAAAATAGCCAATTGGCGAAATTTTGCCCCTAAAATTACCATGGAGGTCATCAACCCTAGTCTATAAGATCAAAAGTATCTCTTTGTTTTAACTAGTTCAAAGAAAAAAATTAATATAACCAAGATAAGAATGAACTCTCATGAGCTCCATAGTGAAACATGTCGTTGGGAAGTTCCTAAAACACCATGGGTGGAAAGAATCTGCCATCTCTATGAGAATATGAACATTGAGGAAGGAAATCACTTCCTATGAGAATGCCCTCCGTACACCCACATTAGATATCAGTTTCATAATATTCGTTGCAATACCAACCTTCCTAGCCTTTTAACATGTCAAAATTATAATGAGCTCGGGATGCTTCTCTCCAAGCTCTTTAAGCATATGAATACAATTTTAAAACAAACTAAATAATTCTTTTATTTAGGTCTGATAGACCAAAGTTTTGTCTCAGGGGGCATTAATCATCATTGTCATCATAATATTAAGCAAAATACTACTTACATCTAAATATTTACAACAATTATATGATGATAATGATGGTTAACGTCCACTCAGAACAAATTTGGTGTATAGGACCTTAATTACTTTTATTATTATATAAAAATGGAAATTATTCAAATTTATATATTAAAAGCTATATATTAGTAAATTTTAAAAACTTTCAAAAAAACAAAAGGCTTATATTATTAGATTTTAAATTAATAAAAAACAATTTATTTTAATATTTTATATGAATGTGGTTGTAAAATTAATTAATTTCAAATTATTCAAAATTACATATATAATAAAATGTATTTGTCAAATTAATCAATTTCAAATTATTCAAAACCACATCAAAATTCTTATTATTTTTTGAATAAACACTTATTTTTTATGCATTGTATGTAAGAAATTTAATATGTAAAAATTTTGAATGGGTCTAATAATATTACGTAGGAAATATTAAAAAAAAATACATTAATATTTAATATGTACTAAGAATCCCCACAAAGGGTGATAGGAGGAGCATGCCCACCATACATGAAGTTTGACAAGCAAACACATGAATCATGCCACCCTCCACTAGGAATCCACCATGATAACATTGTCTACTAGATTTAAGGGAACCTCATGCACACATGATCTCAAGATTGGGATACTTCAGAACCCTCATTCAAACATACCACCACCTTCTCACTCTAGTTTTGAACACGATCGATCATCTAGAAGGAATTATGAATCTACCTACTCGTAGTTGAATCTTCCTCCAACTGAATGACACCCAAGATCATCCCCATAGCTTCAAAACTCGGCCTAAGTTCCTGATCATTCTGACAATTGTCATGGGGGTGAGCTTCGAGGATGCTATAATATCCAAATTGACTGCAATATCAAAGGAATGGCTATTGGTATTACCATGGTTAGAAGCAAGAAAACAAAGCGTAAGCACCCTGTTGGAATGAGTCGTTCTCATATGTTGTGCATCATGGCCAATTAAGAGAAATGTAGTACATGCTTCTCTGGTGTAGTTCATCTTAAAGGTCATTGTCTCCTAAGCACAATGGAGGGTCGAATGCAAAATAATCTTCAATGTCCTGAGAAAAAGAAGCTCATTCAGGATTTGGGGCATCTCATGGAGGATTTGGGCTCCATTGGCACCTGTGGGACTCAATACACCAAGACACATACTCCGCTATCATTATAGAAAGGCTCCTCTGAGCCAAACTATTTGTGAAAGTCTCATGGGAATGCTTGAAGATAACAATGACATAATTATTTTGGTTGATAGACTAAACCGTCTGGAAAATTGGACCCGACGCCTGGCAAAGGGGTAGATGATTTTTGATGTGAAACTGAACATTCTAGACAAAGATCTCTCTAGCAAGGTCTTAAGTAAACCGGTTTCATCCACGCTACAAGCTATCCTCATCTACTACAAGCACCATGACTTCCCACCTTGAGGAGAACACTCAAGGGTGAAAGGAGAAAGAGACACAAAAGCGGATTGCAAGGCCCAACCCATTGATATTTCATACTCATATTAGCCTTCTAATACTCATGTTGGTGGGGGTACTCTTCAATCTCCGACCATTGTGGATATGGGGGTCACTAGTCAAGCCAACCATGTGGAGGAGACAGTGTTGGAGGAGAGTACATAAATTTTTCAGAAAGAACTTTATTTTTGGCCTAAAAAACATAATAAAAATAAATAAAAATTACATAATATTTAAGGGTGTGTGCAAGAAGTTGAGGGACCTTTTAGATGCAATGGTGGAGTGAAGTCAATCACTCTTGATCCAAAAAAAAGAAATCATCCCAAGCAAGACCGAACTTGCCAAGCCTATTCCCAAGGCTAGCAATAGGCATGCCAACTAGGATAGTAAGACACATCGTGCCTTCGTTTTAGTGAAGAGAATTGCGTGCACGATTTCCTTCACGAAAACGGAGGCGCGATTTCGAAAACCTATTTTTTTTTTTAAATTTGTCGAGGCCGTCTTTTTCTCATAAATGTGCGGCTATTGGACGAATGAGGACCAACTCTCGACTATGCAAACGCAATTTTGGGTGTGCTTGAGCCCTCCATCTCCACCTTTGGATAAACCTCCCCTTTGTGAGGTATTTTCCTCATTTCTTTTCATGTTTTTTTCATTTTTTTCATCAATTTATTTTCCCTAGATTGAAAAATTAAACCATATTAAATTAAATTATGGCCAAATGAAACAAAAACCCAATGGAATTGCCCAATTGAAACAAAAACCCAATGGAATTTCCCAATGGAAACAAGAAACCACAGGGGCTTCACTTGTTGGTCAATATCCTATCACGTTAGTTCATATTGTGGGTTTTAAAATTATCAAAAATTGAACCAATATATTGCAGGTATTGGGGGGATGAGGGGTTTAAGGTGGGGGTGGGTAGGGTGGTTTATAAGGATTGAGATATAAAAAGAGGTGGGGAGGAGGTTTTAAGTATTGGGAGGGGGTTTCAACAAAAAGAGTTTGGGTCAATATCTCTCAAAATTAAGGGTATTCTTTAATATCCCATGATCGTACGTGCTATGTGAGAGGTTCACTAAGTGAAGTCCCCGTGCAAGAAACCCAATGTAATTGACCAATTGAAACCAATTCCTCAATTTAATGATAAAAATGAAATAATTTTGATTATTTAACAAAATTCTCATGCCCAATGGAAACCAAAACCTCAATTAACTCAAAAAACAAATGAATATATTGGGATTTTTTCCTTGTCATGTTTTTTTTTTTTTTTGACATTTTGTACACTCTAATGTTGAGTCTTTAAGTTGTGTATTTTATATAGTTGGTTGTGATATGATCCAAACCATCCCATTGTATCTATGATAACAATTATTGATGTAGGAATTGACAAGTGGCCTCATCTAAAGGAATTACCCTGCCTTCCTCATAGAAATATAGTCACCCTCATTAACAATAGCTACCATAGCCATTGAATATCACCATCATCAAAATGATAATAATCTTCATTATTAATAAATGGCTTAGAAATTGATTACCTACTTCATTCAACAATAGCCGCTCTCATTAAGAATAAATAGCTTATGAATAGACTAACACTCTAACAACATGATCCACAACTAGAATAGAGACTAACTACTAGTCTCATCCATATTACAATTCCCCTCATTAACAATAATTAAAACATGAAATAACTACCAATCTCATTAATTATCCC
>LPNX010653050.1:119847-129847 GCA_001517045.1 Pseudotsuga menziesii
TAGTTGCCTATACTGGTATTTTATTCATCAACAACACATTATGCAGCCTATTCTTTACTGTAAAATTCAAGATCAATTTTTAAATTTACATGATAGATTTAGTTTATATGTCAATAGTTATATAGTTTTCAGTTCTTAAATATGTCATTATATCATGTGTTTATATTTCTAATGATATTTTATTTGTATTTATGATTGCAGTGGCTACTATGGATCGTAACAATGCGGAGATACTGAGGTTCATTAGCCGTTTGAGAGAGATTGGTTCGGCTTGGAGGGGTGGAGATGAGCTCCACCGCTCCTTGTCAGATTCATTGTTATCTATTTTTGATACGATCGCAAGATTGAATGATGAGTTGTATAGCATCGCATCTTACAGGGAGAGGAAAAGGCAACAATATGCTGATGGGTTGAGTTACAATGAGGTAAAAAAGTTAAAAATAACAAAACAAGCCATCTATTCATTGTTTAGACTGCCTGGGACGGATGACATCCCGAAGATCAGCAGGCCACATATTTCTATTGAGTGGTGCACTTTTCCACCCATCAGAGACAACTGGATGGATAGGTGGTACATGGTTTTTAACATTTCCCCCTCACAACAATAGGGAAGTACAGATGTACTTCCTCCGAAAATTGTATGCAGAGTTTGTGATGTGGAAACATGTCAACTATTTTGACATGTTGGGCTTCCAGGGAGTTGGTAGGGGAATGCCCCAACACCAACCCCATGCTAGGCATAGAGATTCCAATCCATAGATACCTGCACCCCGTGCCCAGCTACCAAGGGCAGACGTCCCTCCTGCACATGACATGGTTTCCCATACACAGGATGCATTTTTTACTCTAGCTGAGATGGTCTCTCGACACCCGGCCACTATTGACCAGAGAGCGCCCTCTTCCTCTGCTGGTGTACAACCACCAGCTTCTGGTGGCAGAGGGACATCTGTTGGTGGGGATAGACTGACATCCCATGTGCCTCAGAGCGAGTCGCACATATACACATCGTGTGGGGGACCCTGTTATGGTCTTGGACCAAGACATGGTACCACTACGATGACTAGTGGTCAGGTAAGGACATTGTTTTAAAACTTTTTTATTGTTCAATTTTTAATTGTTCCATACTATATCTAACATATTAAAAGATTCGTAATATATATGCAATATTTACTCTTGCAGGAGATTGATGCCTCTCACGGGGGTGGTACTGCACCCGGTGTGGTTGTACCCGAGACCCGGAGAACCACAATTGAGGTAATATTTAAACACTTGTCATTTTTTTTATTACATGTATAATTTTGTTAATGCATGTGTTAGTCTTGATTAATTTATTAAAATGTCTAATATTTACAATTTTTGAAGTTTCAGGAACCCCACTTAGGACGTGATGATGAAGACATTGATATCAACGACATAGTCCAAGGTGGAATTTACGACTACTTGAAGAATGTAAGTACATGGGTTATGATTGAATCTTGTTCGAATTATTTAAATTTATTACTGTACACTCCTTTATAGATCGCTAATGTAAATATAATTTTTAAACTTGCAGATGCTAGAGGCATCTGAAGAGGGGCAATAAATTGATGGAAGCAGTCACTCACATGGTGGAGATATGTCCCGGGAAGGGGTAAGTATATTACAACATGTTATTTTTTCAGTACATATTATTCCATCCATTCAAATCCATGTCTAACTATGGTAACACTTTATGAATGCAGACGTCATCGCAGATACTTGCACCGCCTCTTTGGTATGGATCTCCCCGTAGTCCAAACATAGATAAGGGGGTTGTTTACACCATATGAGGTCCCTCTTCCTTGAACAGAGCGGATGTGCATGAGGATCAACCTACTCATCCCATGGTAATGTACACACTTCCAATGGCAGTTGTTGGTTAGCTATGTATTCACTTCACAAGTGTTTTTTCTTAATGTTATTTTCGCATGTTTACAGCATCAAGATGTAGAGTCATCCATGCTAGACCTTAGTGGGATTGTTGATGTCGCTGTCAATGCTGCATCTACAATAGGGATAAGTCACAGTGAGGTACATCTACTTGAATATTTGTAATTGTACATTTCATTTGTATTGTTTCTGGACATGCACGATGTCTAACTATTTAATCATTTGGTGAATGTAGCCACACCCTGGTCCATTAGTGCATGCAACTGAGGTTGATGTTCAACCTACGGCTCTTCTTATTACTGAAGAGCACCAGCCTCATCGCCTAGAAATGGTTTTTTTAGTGAGATGTTCATTTTTTACATAATTGATTAGTACTTTCTCATTCATGTACATGTTGATAATTCTTGAGATAATTGACATATATTTTTTTTATTCGCAGAAAAGCACGGCAATGAGGCTTGCTGCAAGGTTGAGTACAGCAGAGGCACCTACACCCTCGACACCACAGGAACCTGTACCCCCGACGAATGCAGTGAGTCTTTGTTTTATTTACAATTGAGTCATATTTTAAATTTTCAAACTTTGTTATTGATGGACAGTACTAGTTCAGTTACCTGATCAAGAAATATTTTCATTGATATGTAGTCGCCAGAGATGCATAGTGGTCGTAGACAAAGACAAAGAGCATCAGGGTCCGGGAAAAACAAGAGAAAGTTAGAATTTTGTTGTGTTAGTTCAGGACAAATATGTATTTTTATGTACAGTCCGAGGTTAGAGTATAGGGGCGCGGTCCAGGACAGATGTACTTTTTTTTGCACATGTACATCAAATATGTTTTTGATACATGTACATTGACAAGCCATAGATCTAGGCCTTATATTTTTGTATTATAACTTTCATGGTATAAAAAATATTTCATATCAAGGCTCTTGAGATATTCATGGTTCAGTCTTTTAAGTGTGATTATACATGTGTGGTGAAGAATGTTTCTATGTGTAATGCTCCCAATTTTTTATAGATTTTGCGATTGTATGGAGATATCAGTTATAAATTTGAGAACAATGCACAATTACAATAAATTACGTAATGACAAAAATGTACATTTTAATTGTTTTTTACCACGATCCAATTGCATATACAATGTTATATTAACAATGTCAAATTGTATTAAAAAAGATGGAACATAGGTCTAATACACATTTAAGCACCCAGTACAGCTAAGCAACTGATCCAACTTGGTGGAATACAAAAGCACCTTACCCACATAACAACCTAACAAACGTTTAAAGGATGCACGAAGTTGACACACTTAAATGATGCACCAGTGTGGTCTACATAAATAAAATTAATGTACATGGCATTTTCGAAGCATTCGTAGCGTGAAGATATATATATTTTGTAATAATGGCGTAATAGAATGGCCACTTGTTTCTAAACATAAACATGTTCCATTACATGGTTACTAACTTAATGGCATTGTCTCCTCCTGCATTTTATCGTACAAACGCTCACATCTCTTATATGAGGGGAAGATCTACAATCGCCTTCAAGCTGACCTTTATGTGCAAAAATTTCACATTCACTTACTGAGCAAAACCCTAGTTTCCAAAATTCACAAAAAAAAAATGATCCCTTGTCCATGGACCCAGAGTAGAGGGCCACTCTAGCACTATCGTGATGTACTGAATCCAACGGAGCTGACGATTCATCGATCTGAGAAACGGTCATCAATCTATGGAACGTTGAATCCCACCTCCCACAGGCTTTTAGGGACACCCGTTGAATCCCTAACCGGGGCATAGAGTGGAAACCGTGCATCAAAAAGGGCTTTCAGTGGGTCGTGAAAGCATGTTTAGGCAGGTTCCATGTGGGAACGCTAGCCACACGTTCACGGTCAAGGAATTTGCAAAGCCAACCCATATGTGCAAAAATTGGACATTTACTTACTAAGCAAAACCCTAGTTTCCAAAATTGACCAAAATAATGGTCTCATCTCCATGGAAGCATATTAGAGGGCCGCCCTAGCACTATCTCGATGTCTGAAATCCAACAGAGCTGATGGTTTGTCGATCCGAGCAACGGTCATGATTCTATGGCACGTTGAATCCCACCTCCTCCAGACTTTCAAGGACACCTATTGAATCCCTACCCGAGGCATAGAATGGAAACCGTGCATCAAAAAGGACTTTCGGTGCTTCATGCAAGCTTGTTTAGGCATGTATTATGTGGGAATGCTAGCCACACCTTCAAGGTCGAGTAATATGCGAATTTGACCCCTATGTGCAAAAATTTCTCATTCACTTACTGAGCAAAACCCTAGTTTCCAATATTGACCAAAATAATAGTCTCTTCTCCATGGAACCAGATTAGAGGGCCACCCTAGCACTATCTCGATGTCTTGAATCCAACGGAGCTGATGGTTTGTCGATCCGAGCAACGGTCATGATTCAGTGGCACGTTGAATCCCACCTCCTACAAGCTTTCAGGGACACCTATTGAATCCCTACCCGGGGAATAGAATGGAAACCGTGTATAAAAAAGGGCTTCCAGTGGTTCGTGCAAGCGTGTTTAGGCATTTGTTATGTGGCAACGCTAGCCACACCTTCACGATCGAGCAATATGCGAATTTGACCCCATGTGCAAAAAATTCACATTCACTTACTGAGCAAAACCCTAGTTTCCAAAATTGACCAAAATAATGGTCTCTTCTCCATGGAACCATATTAGAGGGCCACCCTAGCACTATGTCGATTTCTTGAATCCAACGAAGCCAACGGTTCGTCGATCCAAGCAACGGTCATGATTATGTGGCACGTTGATTCCCACCTCCTGCAGGCTTTTAGGGACACCTGTTGAATCCCTACCTGGGGCATAGAATGGAAACCGTGTATAAAAAAGGGCTTCCGGTGGCTCGTGCAAGCGTGTTTAGGCATGTGTTATGTGGGAATGCTAGCCACACCTTCACAATCGAGCAATATGCGAATTTGACCCCCACGTGCAAAAATTTCACATTCACTTACTCAACAAAACCCTAGTTTCCAAAATTGACCAAAATAATGGTCTCTTCTCCATGGAACCAGATTAGAGGGCCACCCTAGCACTATTTCGATGTCTTGAATCCAACAGAGCCGGTGGTTCATCGATCTGAACAATGGTCATGATTCTATGGCACGTTGAATCGCACCTCCTACAGGCTTTCAGGGACACCTGTTGAATCCCTACCTGGGGCATATAATGGAAACCGTGTATAAAAAAGGGCTTCCAGTGGGTCGTCCAAGCATGTTTAGGAATGTGTTATGTGGAAACGCTAGCCACACCTTCACAGTCGAGCAATATGAGAATTTGACCCCCATGTGCAAAAATTTCACTTTCACCTACTGAGCAAAACCCTAGTTTCCAAAATTGACCAAAATAATCATCTCTTCTCCATGGAACCCGATTAGAGGGCCACCCTAGCACTATCCCGATGTCCTGAATCCAACGGAGCTGATGGTTCGTCGATCCGAGAAACGGTCATGATTCTGTGGCACATTGAATCCCACCTCCTACAGGCTTTCAGGGACACCTGTTGAATCCCTACCCGGGGCATAGAATGGAACCCGTGTATAAAAAATGGCTTCTGGTGGGTTGTGCAAGCGCGTTTAGGCATGTGTTATGTTGGAACGCTAGCCACACCTTCACGATCGAGCAATATGCAAATTTGACCCCCATGTGCAAAAATTTCACATTCACTTACTCAACAAAACCCTAGTTTCCAAAATTGACCAAAATAATGGTCTCTTCTCCATGGAACCAGATTAGAGGGCCACCCTAGCACTATCTTGATGTCCTAAATCCAACGGAGCCAACGGTTCGTCGATCCGAGCAACGGTCATGATTCTGTGGTACGTTGAATCCCACCTCCTACAGGCTTTCAGGGACACCTGTCGAATCCCTACCCGGGGCATAGAATGGAAATCATGCATAGAAAAGGGCTTCCGGTGGGTCGTGCAAGCATGTTTAGGCATGTGTTATGTGGGAACGCTTGAAAAATGCATAGAACTGATTATTACATATTATAATTTAGTATTTAATTACAATAACAAATTGCTTACATTGAACTCTAGCCTTTTTAGAAAACCAAAATGATCCAAATCAATGGATCACATCAAATAAATTAGGTTCATGTAATATTAAATGTGGGAGCAAGGTAGGCCATATGAGGGGCCAAGTGCCAAGTGTTTGATTGGTTAGTAAAAACCTCAAATCCCAATTATGTTTCCATCATTATAATTCAATATTGCATGACATGCACTCCCATTCTTGAAAATCCATAAAACATTCCAATCATAATCATGTGTCTATAGGAAAATTCTTTGTTAGGAGGCAATATGGGATGTAAATCACCAAATTTAAACCAAATTTACTTGATTGAAACACATTAATATTTTCGATATACAAACATGAATAATGACCATAATTAAACTAAGGACTGTGCGCAATGCATTTTCATATGAAATATATATCATGTGTATCAATAGTCTAATATTGTTTTTGATGTTAAATCTTTTCATTGTGCAACTGCAAGCATTGCAAGATATTTTGTAAACGATACAAGACATCATGGCATTAATGAACCATAGTATTTATGGTATATATATAAACTTGTCCATAATAAAAATCAAATTCCATCATGATAGAATAGTGCAAATCCATCAGACCAAATCTAGTGTCGATCCATCTATATGTTCCTGCCCTTCAAATGATCATAGAACATGATGAAGCAATGACGTACATAGTGGAATTCATGGCACCTATCATCACTTATGTAGAAGTGATATTTCTTTAGAATTTATCTTTGCTCTTCACTGCTATTTGGGCCATGCCTATATGTGATATGCACCATCAAGGAAACCTGCTCAGAGTGATAATACTGACTTTGGATCTCATTTTGAGGTTGCAGAGTGTAGTTCTTGGCAAAATCAACAACTGAAAGTATAGTACCACGAGGAAATGTAGATCTCTGCATATTATAAACTTCTCATCCTGCCATCGTGCCAAGTGGACATGCTGAACATATTGACGTGTCTTTTCAATAAATTCCTTGACGAAGACACTAACTTGTACCTGTTGACACAAAATGATCTCAATATCAGGTTTTTTTGTTAGTAAGGAATGAAATGCAACTATTCAAACATAAATTTATAGATAAATGCATGTACCTGAGATGTCACCAATTGTATTTTTTTGCTTTCTTTCCTTGGGACTATTTCATAGCTGATATATTTGAAACTTTTCATGTCTGTAACCATATTCCCAAATTCATTGTCTCCAGTCCCATGCATACATTGGCTCAATAATGCCATTCTAGCACAATTGGAGCAAGTTCCATCCAAACAGGATTTTGCATAGTAAGTTTTCCCCTCGGGCCTATTGCACATGATACTATGAATGAATTCTCTTGATGAGGTCGGTGGTATTGTCAAGGAGCAATCCTGCACATGGTTGGTATGCAACACACGATGAATGTACAAAAATGTTTCATAGTAATATTCATATTCTACATGGTATCTACAACAACAAGTGTTACGAAGAGTATTTATTCTAACATACCAGGGCTTACATTTCTCAAAAGATCTTTGCCCCAAATTCAATTGTCTATGTTCATTCCTAAATTTCTCGTATAGTTCTGTCTGTGTTATATCAAGAAGATGCTTAATATGTGGTTAACGGCCCTTTGAACCCATTCTCAGTTTTAGTACATCCTTTCGGTTTGAAGAAGGCCTTGTGTGATCATGCCAAAAACTCTGCACTAGTCCCTTTACTGCATCAACTAGCTTCATGTCACGACGTGGCAACCGACCAATAAAGGCCTAAAAATCTGTCTGGGTAGTTGTGTCAAGATGTTCTCTTCTAATAGAATACCTACGGAGGTTTTTTACATTCAAATTAACTAGTTTAGATGTAGGCTTGAGAAAACGAAGGACCTTGGTGTTCTTATTTACAATTGCTTGTGACAACACACGATGAGCCGCATTGCGGTCCTTTGACCGTGTGTTCTTACCAATTTTACCAAAGGCATATACTAAGCTTTTAACTATATGAGAACTTGGTCCAGAAGGCTTTATCATCTTTATCCCTAACGATTTCCTAACAATATTCATGCCCCTAGATTTTAACAATGATAAAAATAATCTACATTTATCTCCATCACATTTCTCCTAAAAATATTCATTTAGTATCTGTTGAGTTTGATAAGCAATACTACGTTTAGATAGCGTACCTTCAATGGAATTGAGGAGTCCTTCATCAACTTGTATACGCTTCGGAGTTCTTCGACATGTGATTTTTAATAGAGGTAAGGGGGTTGGATTTCTATCATCTAGTGCATCAACAATACGCTCTGGCGTTTCAGTAGCAACTTGTTGTCCTTCACTCTCTTCCTGGTAGTTGGATGGTGGAAATCCAACATCCTCATCGATGGCGTGGTTAATATTTTCTTCTTTAACAATAGGCTCCATGTCCAACGCCTCTTCAACAGTAGGCTCCATGTACACCACCTCTTCATGAGCTTTGTCTTGAGATGGTAACTTATCACTTTGACTTGATGTGGGATTTGAAACCGCCCCTAATGAGCACCTACGTTTTGCTTCTTGAATACTTCCATGGGGTGCTTGTTCAACAACTATTGTGGAAATTGAAGGTCCCTCTCGTGAATGCTTCCTTTTTTCTTGTGCTGGATTAATAGGATGAACCGCTGTATCCTCTATAATTGGATTTGGATTAGTTTCCAAAGAAAGCCTCTGATTCATCATGTCTATTCTTTTCTTTTCTGTCTCTTCTTCGATGACTTCTTGAGGTCTCTTCTTCCTTGCTGATTTTCTTCCTCGGTTACATACATTCCCCATGACCACAATGATCAATGTCAATATAGTTTGTTTTTGTTGCTCCTCAATTACAAGCTTCCAAACCTTTAACTTGCTTTATAACTATTGATCCTTCAAGGTGCTTCAATCTTCCTTCTCAATTGTTCATATTTCCCATCAAAACAATAATGAATGGGAAAATTTACCTTTGGTTCTCTTGAATAATAAGCAAATGAAAGTTATATCCACCATCACCATGAAATGACATTGAAGCTTGATATCTTATCCTGTGTGCTCCTCAACTATGAAAGATGTCCCGAATGCTGCACCTGCATAACAAAAAGAATGATGGAGATGGTGTAGATTGCGAGTATTTCCACAGGCAGGCTCGTGCTCTTGAAAAATAATGCTCACTAATCGGAATTTTCATAAAAACAGAGTGAAGTTGCTCTCGAACAAAGACAATTCACTGTTTTAACAGTCCCAAAATGCGCACTCGATTTGTATAGGCAAAATGCGTACGCGATTTCTATAAGCAAAACGCGCACTCGATCTGTTTAAGCACAATTAATGGGGTGGGTGCACGGCTAAATGTAATTAGAATATCAACTAAAATCATTCCATGACTAGTTATTCATAAATAAATGAAAATAGATTATGAAGTAAGAAGATATACTAAAATCATTTTATATTAGTAATCCAAAATCCAATTTATAAGGAGAAAGTAAACTTAAATAAATTACACACAACCTTCATTAGTATGACATATATAATTTAAGGACATAGGAACTTCAATGAGTTAGATAGAAATAAACATATACTTCATTACTTAGACATGATTTAGAATACATTCAATTTAAATATAAATATAGAAATTTAATATAAATATTTCATAAAAGAATATCTTTTTGATTAAGATAATTAGTCTATCCAATAAAATTGTTATCTAACATCCTAAACAATAACAATATTGTGTTGATGAAGATAGTAGACCTACCTCTTAAAATGTATGTTTGATTTTACTTATTATAAAACATTTATTATTATAGATGAAAAACAATATTATTAATGAAAATGATTAACTTACCTATTAATGATGACGATGGTGATGATGATGACGATGGTGATGATGATGATGTTGATGATGATGGCAACGATTGTTATGATGATGTTCATGATGTTGATGGTGATGATGATGATGATGATGATGAAGTTGATGATGATGACGATGGTGATGATGATGATGA
>LPNX010653050.1:136122-142972 GCA_001517045.1 Pseudotsuga menziesii
ACAAGGCACAACACTTGCTAATGTGGAAGGGTGACCTAGACATTCAACCACAGTAATTTTTAATTAAAAATAAAATAAAAAATGTGGCATAGTCATTCAACCATAGCCCTTCAAAAACAATTCTAATTCCAAAAATGATATATCATATTTTTACATTTCAAAATTTATTAAAAAAACTAATTATTTTGTGAGTATTATTATAAAGCTAATCAAATTCATATACGAATAAAAAAGTTTTATTTTGTAAATATCATTATGAAGCTAATCAAATTCATATATCAAATTTATATATTAATATAAATTATATATTTCCTAACATTTACACATATTTAAATTGCAATATGTATTAATATATTTAAAATATAATTATGTTCTTTTACAAACAATTTAAGAGTATATTATCCTCAAATTGATGAGCTATAAACCCTATATGTTTGAGCATATAATTTCTTATCATATATTTTTGAGCATATAATTTCTTACTTAGACATACATAAAGTGTTTAATTTTTAATTTCTCATGATTAAATATTAAATATCATTTTTATCCAAAAAAACATTAAATTTTAGTTTTCATTATTTTATATAATATTATTATAAAATTTTATGCAAATACTTATATCATTCATATACTATTATTGAAATCAAATTATTTTTTATTTTATAAAAAACTTATTTTCTAAAATTATTTAAATTCTATACATCAAAATCTAGATTATTATTTCTCAAAATTTATTGAAAATCAAATTATGTTATTATTTTATAAACTATATAGTTTTGAAATTAATCAATATCAAATTATTCAAAATCACATATAACAAAATTAAATAAATTCATTTTCATTATTACATAAATTTATTTTAATATTTTATAAATATATAAATTTGAAATTAACCAATATCAAATTATTCAAAATCACATATCAAAAAATAATAATTTTTTTTCATTATTTACATATTTTAAAATTAAGAATGTATTTACATTTTTTTCAATAGCAAAAAATGCTTCTTGATATTAAGTGTAAATCAAAGAAACAAAGAAAGACACAAAAGTCCAATGACAATTTTACATAGTTTTGTATTTAGAGTTCAAAAGCTCTTAATAGTTTAGTTTTGTCTCTAGAGTTCAAAAGCTCTTAATAGTTTTCTATCTATTGAGGATAAGATCTTATAAGCATACAAAATAACCTGAGCAATATATTCCGCTTCGATATCCTACATACTTTGTATTTCTGGAAATGCTTGTAAATCTAAGCACTCATAAGGGATTGGTATATATATAAATATATATATGGAGCAGAGAATATTTGAGTGGGTTGACATGGATCCAAAATCTTTGGCGAGAATGGAGACATACACGGAAAGAGGATCCAACTGCTGAATTCCTAGATTTGAGGTGTTCAGCCTAGCTAATGGCCACTGCTTTAACATAAACAAACAATGTGAAGTTTTGAAGACACAAACAAGCAGGTGAAGACTACTCAAAGAGTACCCTTCATCACTAATAAATCCAACATTTACAAAGAAAAATTCAAATTTGATCTAAGGGCCCAGAGAATGACACTTGGAAGCCATCGAAGGGCCCAAAGAATGCCACTTGACAGCCATCGGATGGCCAAATCGAAGGGCCTAGAGAGCACCACTTGGAAGCCATTGGATGGTCAGATCGCAAGGCCAAGAGAACGCCACTTGGCCATCTGATGCATCAGATGGCCATATCGCATGGCCCACAAAATGCCGCTTGACATCCATTGGATGGCTAGATCGCATGGCCCATAGTCGGCACCCATCTGATGGCCAAATTAAGGTAATGCTTTGCTTACCTTAATCCCTACCAAGGCTGACTGTGGGAAAAAACAGATTAAGGTAATGCTTTGCTTACCTTTTATATTCGATATCTATAATCCCAGCGTGAGTAAGCTCGGTAATTCTCAAATACATGTGAAAGGTAAGCCGGGTCCAACAAAAGTAAGCCGGGTAATTTGCTCAACAAAATTTGCTCGGTAAGCCGGGTACACCTAATTTGCTCGGTAATTCTCAAACACATGTAAAAGGTAGAGTAAAATATAGCAATTTGGATTTTTTTTAAAATATTACATGAAATTTCAAACCAGTTGATTACCAACCCAGCTTCCGTCCGTCTGATTACAGTCGATATACGCTGGGACGCCCAAGTTTACATCAAATCTCAAATTTACATCATACTCATCCTGAAGATATAGTTAGACTCGTGCTCAACCTCCCATTTTACTGTTAGCAAACCAAATTCGAAGCCTATGAGGTAATTAAATGATGGGTACTCCTTTTCACATGATGATCCAGCCTATCGTAATCTTCCACGACACAGCTAGTTCTTGAAATTTGCATTTGAATAGCGCTCCATCCGCTTATGGGCCAGAAGATGCTGTGAGAGACGTATAGTCTATCATGATCTCATTTTCATAAACAAACTGGTTCACATCATTCTCGAACCGACGCCTCTTGGAAATACCAGCCGCGGACACCCTGGTATGCCACTCTTACTAGCCAGCCACTTGGCAGCCATCAAATGGCCAGATTGCAAGGCCCAGGGAGCGCCACTTGGTAGCAATGGGATAGCCAGAATGCATGGCTCTACCTGTGCCACTTGGCATCCATAATCGCATGGCCCTCACTGCGCCACTTGGCGTCCATCGGACGACCAGATCGCAGGGCCCAGAGCACGCCACTTGGAATGCACCGGATGGCTAGATCTGAGGGTCCTCCTTACGGCACTTGGAAGAGATCCAACGGCTCTCCAAGCCTTTCCGTACGCCCATTTTTTCCGTACACCACATGGCGGATTTCCGTACACCACTTGGCCCCGTCCAAGCTGGTTTATAGTGCCTCGTGGAAGCACTGGAGGACCCGTCACCCGATACGGCCTCAGCATCCCTGTTAAACCGCCTTTCGACTTCGTATAGCTCCGCCTCATTCTACCGGATGAGAAGCATGAGCTAAGTTAGGGTTAAAAGTGTTTAAATACAGGCTTTCAAGGTCCATTCTAGTCTGAAGCACAAGACTGAAACCTACCCAAGATCCCAAAAACTGAAACAAATTTCTGAAGATACGCCCAACCAAATCCGAAAAACGGAATCAAATTCCTGAAGATACGCCCAGCCAAATGGATTTCTGTAATGCCAAAACGGACTCAAACCGCCAACCTCAACCTCCCCTTCCTGCAGATGCTTCTGAGTTTTTTCTTTGGCTGCATCAGTTGTTTGATGTGATCCATGAGTGAAGTAGAAGTAGCAGCCCCATAACAACAACAACAAAATAATATGAGCATTAACACCAAAACAAATCCCACCTTCACAAACCCATCGGCCTCAAAAATAAACAGATTAGAATGTGAATCGAACAAGGAGCATTGGCTTGGGAGACTGGCGAGAGTTGGAAGAAGTGAAACGTGTTATTCATCAGACTGTAATCTGGCTTCTCGCATGCTCTGCACTATACACGTACTCTCCAATACATTACTCATCCAGATCCTCACCAAATGTCTTTTCTTTTTCGAAAACGGGGGCTAATTGTAAGAGATGAGAATTCCTTTTTCTTTTTCGAAAACGGGGTTAATTGTAAGAGATGAGAATAAGCAATGTCGGCTGTTCCCAAACGTTCAATGTAACAAAAATCATAATCATGTGAGCAAACAAATTATTGTCAGCTTCCCTGAAATGCCACAAAATATTCCAAATTACATGTTTTGTCCAAATGTTTAATAGCCACAACATGCGCAAATACATTGTTAAATTGTTAATGTCACCTTTTAACATACATTGTTAAATTGTTAATGTTACCTTTTAATCGAAAAGTTAAATGCGACATCATCTCAGCAAATAAAGGATTAATAAGAGTTTTTAATAGATTTAAGTTTAAAATCAATATATGTTTGTGTAATTTTTTAATTGTTTTTTATAAAATTTAATAAATTATATGATATAGGTTAGCAAATAATTTAATTTAATTTAATTTAATATATATATTTTAAATTTGGATCCAATTTTTTGAGGTCTAAATTTATCTTCGATAGATATAGATTTAAGATGGATTTATGTTTATTTTATTTTTACTTTTATTTTTATTTTTATAAGCATATATAGTTTTTTAATTATTATTTATTTGATTTAAAATGTTTTATTTTATGACAAACACCAATTTTTTTTAATTATTTTTGTATTCTCAAGAACATTGACAACATCTTCTCCATATTTTAGAGATTATCTTGCTATTCTTAATGCAATAACACCTCAATACTTAATACTTAGATGTAATGATATTTTGAAAAAAATATTAAAAATAAATCTAATAAAAATATATGATGGCTATAATTCTTTAAATTCTTTATAGAAAGTATTTCTTTATGCAGCCATAAGAGAATTATAAAAAGTATTTTTATGTTTCAATTATGTGACAATTTAAATAGGGGCCTATGGTTATGACTATGCAGTGGAAAAATAAAATACAACGCTTCTTGGTGAACTATCAACGAGGTTAAGAAATTGAAGCAATATTCAAAGTAATGTAGTCACTGTGTGTTTTCATAAGGGAATAGGGGCAAGATAAAATCCAAGGAAGAAAGGGAAAAATGCAAGTTGGCATGGGAGAAGGCCAAATGGTGATTAACAAGTTGAGCCTTGTGGCTAGTGAAATAAAACAAGAACACTATTTTTTTTCCAAAACTTTAAAATAAAATTGAAGAACAAAATATCAAAATGGAGAGATATGTTAGAAGCATATCTTCTAGCTTCCAAGATCTAGCATGTTGGAGAGTTACTTATTTAAAGAACTTGTTCAAATCCCTAGTGTTGGGAAACATGGTAAACATTATAACTTTTTCCTTAGCTTGTGGATTAAGAGATAAATAAAAATTTATTTGACAATGTAGGTATCAAAAGTAGAAATAAAAGATGGAATCTTCCAAAACAACAATATTAATGGGTCTAATTGATGGGCAATACATTTCAGCCACTACTAGAAGTAGACATTTTTGCAATTGTGATTGATGCAGAGACTTCTAGTAAGATTATCGCGAACATAAATTCAACCCTTTAGTCTTAGATCACAAAGAAAGACCTTCCTTCTTTATTCAAAGACTTTAAATTAATTTCACTATGCAACACAATCTACAACATTATTTCCCAACTCACTGCAAAAAGGTTAAAGCTTATTCTCTCCAAATCTATTTCAAATCAACAATTTGTCTTCTTAGAGAACACGGAGATAACAAAACGTTGTGGGATTGGACCGAATTGAAGAACTACATTCTATCAAGACAAAAAAAAGATTTTGCTAATGATAATCAAGCTTGATCTTTCTAAGGAACATGACAAGATAAGATTGTTATTTCTTACACTAATTATGATTCATAAAGGATGTCGTATTCCTTTAGAATCTTTCAATGAGAAATTGAACTTATAGTGTAGGCTATAAGAACACTCGCTTAAGAAACAACTATTGCTTGTGTATGGAAAATCAAATTTTATCGTGGGTTACAATAACACCCAAGTTTCATCGACCCAACAAGCCTTTCATGGTTGGATGGAATGCAAATTAGAGTACATGATAAAAATGGGAAGTATGTGTAGGTAGATTATTAGTTTGCATGTGGGTTATGTATGTGTGCAAACTTGAAAGGATATCCCTACTCTTTATAAAAGAAGGTTTATATGGGTTTATGCAAGCTTGGAGAGTCTGGTTGAAAATAACTAATGTTAAACACAACTTAATGACTTCAAGGGGAATCAACATAACCATAATTAACTAGCATGCAACTAAGTAAATGACAGACTTTAAAACATGACAAACTCACAAGTCAACTATTTACAAATGAAAAAATGTAAATATTGTGTACATTGGATAACTGGCTACATTACTATTTTTTGTGGCTTCGCGTCCTGTATATCCATATGATCTTGGATTCAAAATTGTTTTATAGCTCCAAGGCCTTTGTCTGTTGAAAAAACTGAGTTTTACTGCTTGCTGGTTTAAATGAACAATTTGTGTTTTTCACTTCAGCCAGTTTTGCATAGGCTTGAAGCTACTTAAAATTTTGCCGAACAATTTTAAACACACAGTAAAATCAAATACTAACAAGCTGAAACAAATACATGCACACCATAAATTTGACTCAGATATTTTTGGCTAATCAGCCCTGGAAAAACCCTTACGGGGAAAACTAGTCAGAGAGAGGAGAGATTTTTATTATTCTTCAGCAAAATAAAAGGACAGAAATGCAGGAGAAATACAACTTATCTCCACCCAGAATTTATCCCAAAGTCTGGACATTGTGCTCAGCAAACCAGCCGTACACCCTTTCTCGATTTCTGTGCCAAGTTAAATGCAGACCGTACAACCCAGGAAAATTTGTACCAGCAATAATAAATGCATCGTACAGTCTCGATTTCTGTGCTGTAATAAATGCTGCCCGTACAGCAATTAATGCAGCCCGTACAGTCAATAAAACCTCGATTTATGTGCAGGAAAAAATGCCAAAAAACCAGTGCTGAAGTAAAAGCAGCCGCACAGCAGCAAGGCCGTACTCTACCTCGGTTTCTATGCTGATAAAAGCAATCCGTACAGCATTAAATGAGAGCCGTACTATACCTCAGTTTCTGTGCTGACTTCAAATGACTGTCTCGATTTTCTTCCTTAGGAAAACTCGTGCCCTTCTCAAGCTCTCGACCTCCTCTCTCAGCAGTCTCTTCTCCTCATAAAAAAAATGAAAAGTGAAGCCCTTTTGCCTCCCTCATGCCTTTTTGTTTGACCTAAGTGAGTTTCTTAATCCAATGGTGGAAAAAGAATCAATCCAATGGATGAGATTGAATGTGAGTG